>JAKSZP010018661.1:0-118077 GCA_022478985.1 Massospora cicadina
GGCGATTCGCTTCGTCACGTTGTCCAGTATACGGCACTCCATTACTGCTGACGCGTATCCGCCTGCCTCCAACCACACGCCCAGATGGCATACCGGTCCTATGGTAGGTCGTGGCACAAAGGGGAGCACCAGTGGAGCGGTGTATTTTGAGTTAGTAAGGCGTGGACGTGGGCGAGCAGATGGGCCAGGTTGGGAACTACTTGCTGGGGCCCAGCAGTTCTGAAACCGACCAAATAGGATGATTTCAGTTTTGGAGGCGTTCAGTGCCACGTTGCTTACCCGCGAATATTCCTGGATGAGGGCTTCAAGCGCGCGTGCATCTTTGTTATTAGACACCCCCACCACACAATCATCTGCAAATGCCATCATCTTGACTGGGGTTTTGCCTGGCACATGGACCCCAGTGAGTTGGGCATTCACATTTCGCAGTAGTGGGTCAAGGCTGAAGTTGTATAAGAGTGGGCTCAGGGGGTCCCCTTGTCGCAGGCCCCATTGAGGACGGACTACTTCCGTTAGGAAACCTGGGCCATGCACTGCCATTGTTGCAGATTCCGTGAGCAGCATCACCCAGATAATGAAGCGGGGAGGTAGGCGGAATTGTTGGAGGCAGGCCCTAAGGTCTTCCCAGTTTACTCTATCATAGGCCTTTTGTTGGTCCAAGAATACAAGTGCCCCAGAGGCTGTGGACTGACACACATTAGCCACAGAGTGCACGTTATCCCAAATCGACCTTCTGGGGATGAAACCGAATTGTTCTGGAGAGATGGTGGCAGATGCTACAGTCCCTAAACGGTTAGCCATGATTTTTGTTAAAATTTTGGTGTCTGTGTTTGTTAGAGAAATGGGGCGCCAGTTGGCTAAGTCTAGCCTATCCCCTTTCTTTTAGAGTGTGACTGTAAAGGCCTCATGTCCTCCTGGTAGGAGGCGCATTTCCAACAGGCTTTGGTTGAGTGAGGCTAGCAGCAATGGGGATATATATTTAAAATATTTTTTGTAGAACTCATATGGAATGCCATCTGGGCCTGGGCATTTTTGGTTTGGCGCACCGCGAATGGTAGTCCATAATTCGTTCAGAGTAATTAAATTCATTATTTCCGGGTATCAGAAAATGGTGCGGATATGAGCTCTGGCGAGAAATTCCACCATTTCAGCTGGCTGAATTGGTTCAGCTTGGTATAACTCGGAGTAATATCTTTGCGTTTTGATTGCCACTTTGGCCGGTGTGTCCACAATAGAATTATCCAATCTTCGCACCTGTGTGCAGGCCACGCTCTGGTGTGGTGCAAAATTTTTTTTGAAGAAGTATGCGGTGCACTTGTCGCCTTTAGTGATGCGTGTGGCCCTGTATTGGACACAAACCTGATGTTTGTGTTGCCTTTCAAGTGCGTTGAGGTGGGCGGCTGCCTCCGCCCACTTCTGGCCCCATGCAGGGCTATATCCTGAGGCTGGAATGTTGGACTCCAAGTGGGCCAATTCCACCAGAGCGTGCGAAATGACAGCTGATGTGGCTCGTGAGCATCTGGAAGAGAGGTGGCGATAGTGGCAGATGGTGTCTTCTTCGAAAGTTGCCCATGTGGAAATGGGGTCCGCGCAAAATGGTGCAACAAACGATTTTGCCAAAGTTGCTTCTTCCACCCACGTGGAAAATCCTGGTGACGCGAGCTCTGGGGGGCGGATTTTGCACCAATGTGGGGCCTTTGCAACTGTGACGGGTAAGTGCTATGTTATCAAGACCAGTCGGTGGTCGGAGAATTCCATTTTTGTTGTTTTGAAGTGGGAGATGTGGGGTTGGAATTTCGCCGGTGCTAGAATAAGGTCGATGTGGGTCATGGACCTTTATTGGCCGTTGTGGACGTGGGGATGCGTCATGTTTTCAAGCAGTGGGGCATGTCGCAGCAGCACATCCATTAACCCAAAGGTGGCTTTTAGAACACGTAGTTCTATGTGACCCTGTGGGGCGTGGGGTGAGGGCGGCCACTGGTCCAGTGGTGAGGTTAGTCAACAGTTCATGTCTCCAATTAGGAAAGAATTGGGGGGTAGCGGGAGGGATTTGACCAACAAGAAAAATTCCTGACGCTCTTGTGCACCGTTTGGGGCGTAAATGTTGATGATTGTGTGTGCAACATCGGCCCATGATAAGGTGACAATGAGCACTCGGTCATTTAGGAATGTTTCTGAAGATGTAAATTTGAAAAAATTGTTTTTCTGAATTAGAACCCCACAGTGCTTTGACCAAAAGGATAGGGATGGTAGGAGCATTTTTTCCAAGCTTCCTTGGAACCTCGTAAACAGTGGGTTTCCTGGATGGCCAGGATATCCATGGGTAAATTGTTTTGTAAAAAACTTAGTTTCCTAGCCCAGGTTGGGGAGGCCTTGAGTCTGGCAATATTCAGCGTCCCTAGAGTGAAGGTTTCCCCCATCGCACCTTAGGTGCGAGGGGGTGGGCCCCTGGGCCCACCAGCCTCTTCCAGGTCCCCACAGGCTTTCACAGCAGTGTGGGTATTAGCAGCAACGCTATCAGGGTTTTTGTTAATTTTTGTGGAAAGAATCGTGGTGGCTTTGGCCTTCGCTTTTTGTTTTCCTGACGTCGGACAAATTTTTTGTGGTGCGGATAAGTTTGGTGCACCATTGAGTGGGGCAAAAAAATTTTTTTTGGTTGGGATAGGTCCCAAGTCAGTTTCAACTGGGGCTTGGGTGCAGCGATTGGGTGAGATCAAATCTCCCATCAGATCCTCGGATTGAGTGGCCCATTCGGCATGGGTCTCCCAATGTGATTGGGTGATGGATTCCCGAGTTGCTTCCACCGCGAAGGTCTCCATGTTCTCCTGGCGTTGTGAGTGTGGGATGGTGGTGGTGACCTTGGCCGCTTCCTTGGCCGCTTCCTTGGCCGCGGTCCTATGGGCCTGCTTGGCCTTCTTCTGCTCCTGCGGGGAGATGGGCTTTACCAATAGGTAGCAGCCTTGTGCTCCCCATGGGAAAGCCTCCTTGGTGCTTGCGGTTGGTTCGTAGTGCGCCTCTCCACTGGCCATGGCCGCCGAGGGGTGCTCTTGGAATGTGACACCCTCTTTGATGGGGCACGCGTGCACCTTATGGCTGAACGCGTCACAGTGGGTGCAAATGGGGGGCGCGCTGTCCACGGTTACCTGGAATGGGTGGGTGGTGTGCCCTGCGATGTCAATAAAGGTGGAGTGCAGGATCTAGGTTAGGTCCTTCACGATCTCCTCAGTTGGGGTCAGAACTGCGATGGCTTTGCCAGTGCACAGGTGTGGCATCAGCATGAAATGTTGCATTTTGAAAGATTGTACTTCGCCATATATAGCGAGACCATCTTTCAGGTGTTGCTCCAAAATGTCACGTTTTACTGTAGTAGGCAAAAAGTCAAATGTAAGGAAAATTTTGGTTTGATTTTGTCCATCTGGTGCATTTAGTTTCGATGACCCATTGCCCTTTGGGGAGGTCAACCACTATGCGCACCGCTGCAGCCTCATCTGCTGCTATTTTACTTTTGAAACCTAGGTCCAGCCAACCGCGCAACATGGAGTGAGGTGCAACGTACACCGCGGTCAGGAAAATTTTGTGTACATCTTCACAAAATTTTTCCCATAGGGCCGTTTTTTGGATGTCCAGATACACACGGACTCCAAATTCCACTGACAAAAGTGGCTGGGAATGTGGCGTGTTGATGTACTGGTTGCATCATGCTTGCCACGTGAGTATCTCCGGGGAAATTGTGACCGCCAGTTTTTTTAGATTTTTTTCTATTACGCCAGATTCTCCAGGGCGTTTTCAAATGTTAGAGGCCGCGGGCCTTCCACCTGCTCCTCTTGCCTTGCTTGCCCAACTGCTCCCAGACATGGGTGCAGACTAATCCCCTCTATGAGATTATCAAACTAGATTTAGTCTTGAATTGAATGGGTTGCAAAAGTGTTTGCAACGAGAAAGAAAAGTTAAAAGCTGTCTTATCTAAATAACATGCAATTATATGGTGACAAAAATTTTAATAAATTACCTGCATTAGATAGATATATTTCTGTACTGCAGAGACATAGTGTAGCTGTTTGTTTATATTCTTTCAAATTGCTCTTTATGCGCTTTAATACATTTTTACTTTAAATTATTATATCATGCCTTTTTTCAACAGAAGAACTCAATATGATCTATCTAATACCTAGAAAAACAACATTTATATACCTTTGGCCAGAATCATTTTTTGATTAATTTTAGTGTCATAAACAGCTATTGGCAGGAAAATTCGTAAAGCTTAAACTACTTTTCAAACATTGTGTAACTATTTTATTATTTAAGACTTTATAAATGTTAACATAGAATCTATTTGCTTATAACCTTATATAAACCTGTAAACATTTATAATCTGGTAACACTAATTCTTATTCTATCTATTTTGAGGTAAGCTGATCAGGGGTCAGACATCACTGAAAGGCTTTAGATTGACCAATATAAAATAATACTAAATATAGTGGACTAAAAATCCCAAACAAGCAAAAGTCGCTGAAATAAATTAAAATGGACACAACTCTGTGGGAAAGTGGAAAACCAGTATGTTGAGATTTGGGTAAAAACAATTATATAATATTGACCCCAGCAATAATTCCAAAATGATTTATAGACCTTGCCGCTAACCTTAAGCTTGTTACATTGTTTTTGTCTCTTGGAAAAAAATCAGTTTTCATCATTTATCATCTCATTTCCGCTAGCTTCTTCTGACACAAAATTTAAGAATAATTAGTTTATTTACCATATTTTTGACTTTTGGTGAATCAATTCCAATTGATTTGTAGATCAAATTGACCAGTTCCTCAAACAAGTTCCATTCCCATCAATTACAAATTACCAGAATTACTCAGCCAAATCTTCCATATGCATCCCATTACTAGCACCCCTAAAGATGTACTAACATTGGATTGATGAGCATCAAGATGTACATGACGCTGAATAAATGACCACCCAGTCTCAGCAGCAACGTCCACACCCTATTCACAGACCATAAATGGTAAACGTTAGAAGATTTGAGAGCCACTGAGAATGCTGAAACATGGGCTACCTTCTAGAAGCTTAGAGTATAAGTTGTAAGGATCACTTATTGAAAAGGAACAAATGTGGCAACACACATTATGGTAGCTACAATCATTGAAAAGAACGCTGGTTTACGCTTACACCAAATCTTCAGCATCAAAAGCACCCACTGAGAATGCAGCAGACTTGAGGGATATAATTAGTATAAGCCTATTTTTATACTTCTCCTTTACTTATATTTTGAGGTAAACTGTCTTCCTAAAGTTATATCTGAGTGAAAACAAACCTGTGACAGCCTTGACCAGTTTTAATCCTAATTACAAAAAGCTAACAAACCATGGTAAAGGGGAGGGGTATTGGGGGCGCTTCCTTGGATGTGTCTTATTCCTCCCAAAGTAATGTGCAGGCCAAGGTGGAAAGCAAGGGCGTGGGGGTATTAAATTTATGCAGTTGATATCACATAAGGGAGATGTTTAAAAAAATTTGCACATGCGAAAAAGGCCATCAATATAGTGGCCAAGCTCATTTAAAATTAATGGGTGGAAATATGGAACTTATAAAAAGGTAGAAATGTTAGTGCGGGTAATTTTTGGAATCCAGGGAATTTGATTGTCGCTAATGTTTTTCAACCCTGAACTATAGCATTAATTTGCAGGAGAAGTAACATACTCTACTGCTGGAAAGTTTTATGGGGATTTTAAAGACCACTTAGAAAAGAACAATAACACTTTAGTTAAACTCATGGGTTTATACTACAAGCTTTTATTGTCCATCATTGACGGTCAAAAAGTGAACCCTCTTGAAATTTTGCGGCTTAATATTTAAACATGCTGAGGCTCAAAGTGAGGGAGGTACAAAATTAAGATTAGGCTACAAATAGCTGAATTAGGGAATATGGGGCTCACCTATTGAAGCTCTCAAACTTCACTTCGCTTAAATGGGAGGGTCAATGATGGACAATAAACTTGTAGTATAAACCCATGAGTCAAGGATTTAATGTATTTAAGACAATCACCTGGCGGGAAAATATTTGCACCAAGTGAGACACCCTCCAAGGCTATAAAGGAGTTGGTTGCAGTGAAGGTGGTTAACTAGGTTATAAAGAGGACAAAGAGGACCATTGGATCAACTCCTCTGATTTTGCTACAGGATTGGCGTAACCCTACTACTAGAAATAGAGCGCTTCAGCTGAGGAGTGGAGACAATATTATTACTTCAATTTGTGGGGTTCCACCAAGAATTGACAAGGTTTTTGGCTGATACAATCTATATTAAAACCAAAAACACTCTTATTGCAGTATCAGACTTGTAATTGTCTGACAGTAATCTTGATTTTTTAATTTTGTGCCATCACCAGAACATTTTGTATGAATGTTTAGCTTTTTGGCGTCCGGCAAGGATGTCACGCTTACTTATAAGGTTAAGTCCATTTTTGGATTATGGGGAGCTAGATCCTTTGCAATAATGCTGACAGATCTAGCTGAAACTTTGAAGATGAGACAACCATTGGGTGAGGCAGCTGCTCCAGCAGTGTGCTGATTGTCCTTCATAATGGTTCATTCACCATCTGTGAGGCATAAAAAAAGGGTAAATGGACATTAGAATTGTTATTTAGGAGTCATTTAAGGTGAATAACAGATTATTCAATGATTCACCCCAAATAAGATACTCAGCCAATATAGCTTAGAAATTCTGGTTAGATTATATTAAGACATGAATAAATTTGAGGCTTACTAGAAAATGGAATGTATTGGAGTGAATGATGGTCCAATCCATCTCCTTGTTTCTTGAGGATCTACTGATGATTGAGGTTGGTTGAAAATAATAGAGGAATTGATTTTTGGGAGCTGGCCTGAAGATCTGAACAGGTGGGAGGAACTGTCAGTAATGTACCCAAAAGTATATTCTGACAGATTTGTTTTAAAAAAAATTCTAGTGTTTGAAGCTTTTACAAAATTATGCCAGCTAGTCTTTTTGAAATTATATAAACATAAACAAACAGGGAAAATTTGGCATATGTTAAAATCTGGGTTTGTTGATACTAGCTCCCAGAGGTTAACTGAATAGGTTTGATTATTATGTGCACTATTCTCGTTGATTGATATTAATGAGGATATATAATTGATAAATAGTATGAAAACTCTTATCCCTAGCTGAATAAATAACAAGGTTAATATGTGGTCCAACGCTAAACTTGGAATGATCCACTTGGTGCTGATGATATTACTGAATAGGGATTTCTTTCTTATTACAGTTGAACATAATCTAATCCTAGATTAAGAGGTTCTTGGCCTTGGTTCTGTCACGCTGAGTATGTATAGATCTGCTTTAAAGGTTTTGCTTCTCTTCTAAGGATATCCAATCCTTACTCTTTATCACACAAAAGAGTCAGCAATTACTTTATTAAACAAAAACTGAAGATGATAGAACTAGAATTTAGAACAAATATTGATCTGCTTTATTATTATAAAAAACTAGGGAATTTATAGGGGAATTTGGCGCCCAACTCCTCTGTTGGCGCCTCAGTAAGGAAATGGCAGCCATTGCCGTTTTTTTACCATTTGAGGTCTCTTCTGGCGATAGTTTTCTCTATTGGGCTAAGGATTCTGCCATTGGACATACAGAAGGCCAAACTGGAAAGAGCAAGAAAACGTGTCCCTACCGTTTCCACTCAATCAATGTGAACCAACCACATTTGGATAGTGACCTGCTTAGGTAATGGGACTCTTTACCCATTATAGCAGGGTGAGATCCAACTGGTCAATTTGCTAGTTGCAGGTGGCATCACTCACCTCACAACTCCTAAAAAATTTCTAATCAGTTGTTGATGAAACCTGATCATTCCCAAACTAGCTCATCTAATAGGTAATCAATGATTAACTATCAAATAAGTCATTTTTTAGCAACTCTGCCCAAAGAGATCGTAGATATTCACACGGATTGACCCAAGAAGATCCAAGCCTGGTGAGTTACCCAAAAATTTGCTGACATTATTGAACCAATATCAAAATCAATTGATATCCTCATCATCAGCTAGACGAACTTATCTCCTAGTGAACCAGCAGATTCTCTAAACTACAAAGCTGTAAATATGGGCAAAATTCTAACAGCATATGCTGTCAATGCGCATTTAGAGTTAAAAAACTGGATGCAGATGAAATGTGCAAGCTCTGCTAATTTGTTTGTTTATATCTGGGTTCTAAGAAATGAAGAAACAGTAGCACAAAGAAAGCTAGGAATTTAGCATCACTCGAGACAGTAAACGTGAGGATGGGGTTTGAGCCATAGCATAAGAGCCCCAACATTCACTCTCTATACAGCACCTGTGGTAGGAGGTGTCAAGAAATTGATATGAATGGATGATAAGTCATCTATCTGGAAAGTAATATTTATGAGTCAAGGTGAGCCTTGAGATTGAGCGATAGATTATGTCTATGTGAAGTGAATTGATCAAAGTAATTACGGTTTGGCGAATTGAGGGAATTCTGCCAAAGCCTCAATGATAGAATGAAACCCCTAAATTGGTAGTGAATAGAGATTTACTAAGTGGAAGGGGTGAATCTGACTTGGAATACTATGGAGTAAGAGTTGAGCGTGAGATAAGAGGGAGGAGGTCTTTTAAAGAGTAAAAGAGTATAGAAGGTAAAAGGAATTAGCTGTTAGTTTATCTATTAATAAATTGATATTGTTGGGGCGATAACTCATTATTATTATTTCTTTATTACTATTTATCAAGGACCAGAAATCATAATGTTGCTCGTCCGTTGCTAAGTAGGTTTTAACCTGTGCAACCAGCTCGGCGGATTTAATATAAACTGCCAAAAGTTAACAGTGGTGCTCATTACAGGAAGCCCATTGACCAACACATTAAAAATTTCATATTCACCAAAGACATGGCGCAACAGGCTCACCTTGACGGGGAACTACCTTAGTTTAATGAATTATCTCAAAAAGCGGTTTTAAAGCTTGCCTTAGACTCCCTACTCCAGGCTTGAAAAATGCTCTTCCAAGAAATTAAAAATATAACTAATCATCTCACTAAGACCTTCCACCAACTGCACCTGGTGGGTGGCCAAACAATTAACTTACCAGCCGCTTTGGCAACACTACAGAGTGGTTATACTGTGCAAAGTATAAATGGAATAGTTGTGTTGGGGAGGAAGGGGTCTGAATTGACAAGCTGCCCCCATTTAACTGTGACGGAATTATACCTGGATTCTCTAAATGGTTTAAATTCACAATGAAAGGTGCTTCTGATTGGTGGATAGCTAGACTGTTGTTATCCACTTTAGACATTGCAAACGACAACCAGGTCACATGTCACCTTGAAAGTGGTAACACAACCTATCAAGAGGTTTAGGAGACCGTGATCCGCCTGTTTGGGGGTGTGGCGAAAATGGCTCAGCTCAAGGCAAAGTTTTTGACCATATCTTTTCAAAAGAATGAGTCCTTGGTGGAGTTTGTGGAGCTTATGTCAGAGGCCCATGTGTTGTTGGGGGCGAATATTTTAACTATCAAGGAGGTGGGCATAGCAATGATGACAGTTGTTAAGCCATATGAGACCTGTATAATGCTATGTCCTACATTCTACAAGATGATGCGGAGCTATTAAAAATCATCAGTCATTTACGCCATCTATCTGTCACCTTTTGTGCTCCCAATGTGGAGAAGAATGCTTTTGCATCTGCTACTGAATTTTCTTTGGGAAATGGACCCAAATGACATGGGTGTAATCCATTGGTTAATCCTCATCCACTTAACTCTCTGGCGAGTCCTTTCCGTCCATTATTCTCAACCATCTCATCCTCAGTCGAATTACCATCCATCATTTAATTTATGACCTGGACCTTTGGGTGGGACACAGAGATGGGTGCCATTTACAAATGCTTGTTTCTTGTGTGACCAAAGAAAACATTAGCGGCTGGCTGTCTGGGCAAACTGAATGTTCATGCAGTACCAGCTTCCCCAATTGAACAGGGAAAAGGTTGAGTGGAGTAGAGACAGGATGCTTTACTTCTGCTAATTTAAGCTTTTTTCCCAGATATATTCTCATGAGTTGCTCTGTGTTAGTCCTGGTACTTACCCTGACGATTTATCATATCAACAAATCCCCTACTATATCTTAGCCTCAAACTGAGGGAGAGACCCAAATAATGCAGACTCAGAGTTCTTCGAAATGTGCAAAAACCATACGCTTAGAAAATCCTTAATTGGAACTGTACAGCTGACATCAGACCCTCACCCAATATCACAACCATAAAGGGGGTTAACGTGGCAATCCCAGTAACGAGAATTGCCCAGGAGTATCCTCATGTCGCTGCCAGTATTATCACTTTTCTGGATAACTGAAAGACCTTAGATGTTCATGTAGTAAACACCAACGGGTCCTCATATTTGGAGTGTACATACTGTGATATTTCTGTACAAGACACAAAAACCTGAGTGATCATAGATACTGGCGCTCCCATCAATACTATATACACCAAATTCGTGGCTAAGCTTCAACTGAAGCCTGATGTGGAACACCAAGTAGTGTATGGGACTGCAGGCACACAGAGCACTGTGTTGGAAGACGCTTGCAGCGCGTTGCCTCTGAGGTTCAGTTTATTTGGTGCATCCGCTCTGGTGGTGTTTCTACCTAATAATCACTATGACATGTTAATTGGGGCTTTATTCATGTGGCAATTCGAGGAAGTGATTGATATGATGGATGGCACACTTAATATTCTGGGACACTGAATCCCCATCTATTTTACCTCCAATGGTGTCTTGGAAGACTCAATCCAATCCAGTCAAATTAATCTCGCATATAGTGATGAGGTGATTCCTGTATGCTATCACTGGATGAAGAAGAAGACCCAAGATCTTATTAACCAAATTTACAAGTACAATAGTATCCCACTATGGGCTGCGAGTGCTTTAAGCATACCTTCCATGCATCAAGTCATAATAGGGGGAGTTAAAATAGACATCCCTGAAGGACTATATGGGGAAATTATGGGCCATAACAGCAATTACTGCTAGAACCTCAATTGGCTCCTGGGCTCCTGTTACCAGGGCAGGGGGGAGTGAAGGTGTTGATAGAGAATCTGCAGAAGGAGTCTATGAAGGGTCAAAGACACCAAGTGGTGACTTATCTGCATCTGCTTCTTATTCATAAGGTCCACCATATACTTGACTTTGGTTCTTGGGAAGACCTCAGGCTACCTTTAAAAACCTCAGACAGCGTAATGACTGTGGTCCCACATGAGGCTCTAACTAGTTTGTCAGAGGACCAGAAGGACAGGGTGAGGATCTGTTTGAGAAATACTAAGGCATTTTTGCATCCAATGACCACAACTTGGGATGTGAATGCAGAATTGTGCATCAGTAGGACACAGGAGATCACCCTCCCATTTGGTCACAGCCTATTCATCGCTCAAAGGTGACAGAAGAAGTTGTATCTAAGGAGATATACTGTTTGGATGAAATGGGAATGTTAAAGACAGAAAAAAGTTCCAGGCGTCACCAGTGCTAATTGGAAAGAAAAAGAGGGCACCTACCGCGTAGTAATAGACTACCAGAAGCTTAACAGCATCACGAAAAATACTCATACCCGCTCCCTTGAATTTATGATGCTTTAGATTGGTGAGAGGGGCCAAATATTTCTCCATTATGGACTTGATATCAAGGTACTGGCAAATTGAATTTGCAAGTGGCAGAACAAGAGAAGTGTGTCATAATAACCTCAAATGGATTGTTCCAGCCTGCACATATGCCACAGGGTTTGTGCAACGCCCTGACTACGTTCCAGTGGGCTATGGACACTATCTTGGGTGACCTGAAGCTGTTTTGCGTTCTAGTCTACCTTGACAATATCAATTTGTTCTCATGGATGTTCACAGAACACCTTGGCCACCTGGAACAAGTGTTCCATTGACTCGCTGAAGCTAACATCAAAATTAAGCCCAGAAAGTGCCACTTTTCATAAGGAGCAATCAGAATATCTCAGGTTTTTGGTAGACGCAAAAGTGCTTAGTCCTCAGCTGACAAAGGTGGAAACTATATGCAAGATGACTTGGCTGGGTAATAAGCAGGGTATTTAGGTGTTTATGGGGATGGTAAGTTATGTTCTGAGGTTCTTTCCAACTTCAACTGTATTGGGGCTCCATATTTTGAGTTATTAAAGAAAAACGCTACATTTGACTGAACTACTGATGTCAAAACGCTTTTAATGCCTTACAAACTGCGTTGGCTAGCACGCCTATCTTGCAATACCCAATTTTGAGAAGAAATTTATTGTTCAAATGGACGCATCTCTTTCCACTGTAGGGGTAGTATTATCTCAAAAATATGATGGTGTGGAGCATCCCATCGCATATTGTAGCCAAAGCTTAACATTCCCTGAACGGAATTACACCGTGACCAAGTGGGAGTGCTTAGCAATAATATATGCATATAAAAAAGTTCTGGGTCTATCTCCACGGGTTCAAATTCAAATTTGGTCATGGACCATGCATCCTTGCGATGGCTTCAGAATCTGCAAGAACCTGAAGAGCGGCTTGCAAAATGGGCCATGAAGCTACAAGTGTATGACTTCGAGATTGTACACCAGCCAGGGGCAAAAAACCAGAATGCGAACTGTCTCTCGTGATTTTCACCAATTGCCATTATAGCAGATTTGGCTGACATCATGTATGAGAAGATGATTTTGGCAATTATCACAATGAGTCGCCACAGGTGATTAAAGTGCTGAATGGGATGCAGTGGGATACCTTTTTGCGTGTAGGGGAAATATTTAATTAAATTGGAGAATTAATGCCAAGTTTTAAAACCTTCAGCTAGACCAGCAATTATTATAGATGTTCATAGAGCGGTAGGTCATGGAGGGTTGTGTAAAATGCTAGAGCCTTTTTGACCCCATTATTAACAGAAGACTATGCACTATGATTTGCTTGAGATGTTTTCTTGTTGTCACCAGTGCCAAGTGGAGAAACCATTCCACAAGAAGACCACCTACCAGCTGGTTAAGTCTCATTTTGCATGGCATACTGTTTCTCTGGATGTGGTGAGACCTCTGCCGACTGGTGCAAACTGCTCTAATTATATAATAGTAGCCATTAATCATTTGACAAAATGGGTGGAAGAAAGAGCGATCAATGATTTAGGGGCTGTCACCACCGCAATTTCATCCTGGAATGTATCATACAGTTACATGGCTGTCCGCAATTTATCCTCACTGTCAATGAAACCAATTTCACATCACATATCCTGCCCAAGTTGAACAAACTAATGGAAATCTGCGGGGTCTTGACTAGAACCTAACACCCTGAATCTAATGGAATGGTGGAACGGGTCAAATGAACATTGGTAAATACTCTCTGCAAGCTTGTGAAGGATTGGCCCTCTGTATGGAGCATTCTTCTATCCACAGCCATTTTTGTGAACAATATAAGCTATCATTCATCAATGGGTTAGTATTTTTAATTACTTTCTGAAAAACATTCAGCTTTGCCGCTATTGTTTTATTCCATTATGGAGGATATAAGCGGAGTAAAGTCCCAACACTATTTGTCTAACTTAATAGACACGCTAATTAAACACAAAGTGAAGCGTATTCTACTATTTTAACTAAGTCGATTTGGGATCAGGCGGCTGACCAATTTAGACGCAGCAGCCCCCACAGTTTGTGGTAGGAGATCTTGACTTTTTCCATGCCCAACATGAGTTTGAAAGAAGGAACAAGCTCGCCAGCATATGTATTGAACAGTCTATGATTACTGAGAAGACTGGTGTTGATGCCTACACTATTAAGGAACCTGCAGGTGGTCAGATTATCAACCAAGTACACACAAAGTTCCTTGGAAATGCAAGCAATAGGAGTTTATCATCCATTCAAGGGGGTAATGTCAAGTAATTGATATGAATGGATGTTAAGTCACCTATCTGGATGATCATAATTATGAGTTAAGGTGTGCCTTGAGATTTAACAATATATTATATTGATGCAAAGTGAATAAATCAAAAAGCAATAATTTGGATAATTGATGGAATAGTCTGAAGCCTCGAAGATAGAATAAAACCCTGAATTGGTAGCTAATCTAGAGATTTACTAAGCGGAAGGGGTGAAACTGACTAGGAAAAACCATGGATTATAATTGAGCGTGAGAACAAAAAGAGTTTTTGAAGAGCAAGAGAGTAGTTAAAGGTTAACAATATTAGCCATTAAATTTATATATTAGTAAATTGGTATCATTGGGGTGATAGCTCCTTATTAATAATTCTTTATTATTATTTATTGATGACCAGCAATCATCATATCGCTTCTCTGTTGCTCACTGGGTTTTACCCTGTGCAACCAGCTCAGTGGATTCAACCTAAACCGTCAAAAGTTAACAGGTGGTAAGATGGGGCTTCATAAAGCTCACCACCATTGTTATGCTGGTGTGTAGGCAAGCACAATCATGGGAATTAAAGTAATTTACTTTTAGTTTGACTTCTTCCACCGTGACAGCATCCTCTTAAGAGGGGGATCCCCTGTCAAAATATATTTTGAAAGGGAGGAAGTCAATGACGCCAGTCAGCATCAAAGTGGTGATGGCGAGGGTAATAATTGCTCTATTGACATACAAGACTAATCTCAATGGGTGACTTTGAGAAAGAATAAAAATATTGGATTGAGGAAGGCAATTTGGGTGAATAAGAGCTAGGTGGAGCGCTAAGACCACTGGAGGTACACAACAGCATATAAATCTTGAGGAATGGTCTAACTAGTCTTACCAAATGTTTGTATAGTGGAGGAATATGCTAAAGGATGGTGCACTGCTGCCCATACTGGAACAGCAGGCGGTGTAACTAGTGAAGGTAGCGGTGGGTGGTGTTTCATAGTTCAACTTAGTTTATATTTTAACTTTTATATAAATGGCTCAAAAGTTTAATCAAATGAAAAAATGTTTCTCAACTTGCACTTTTAAATAACTATAATATTTTATTTTAACATAAAAACTGGACCAAATGATGTAACTATAAGTTGTTATATATTAAATATTCTGCTAGTTATTTGATTTTAGTAATTACTTCAAAAAATAAGGTCACAGCATATTTTATTGTCTTTATATATGAAGAAAAATCAGAAAAAGCATATATACCAAAAAGTTTATACATCTTAATAAAGAATAAATGATTGTGATATATACACAAACCTAATAGTGAAACAGATTCACAGGTAAAAAAGGTAGAGACTATACCATACTAATATGATTAATATTTAAGCTTAACTAACTATGCAATTTTCTCGTTATCATCAGGGTATATACTTTACAACGTATACCTTTGTATAGAACCAAAACTCATACTATATTAAGTATTTATATGCTAAATGCATTGGAAAATTAGATATGACTGGACAATAAGCCTTAATTTTTGACTAACAAATTATTTGCTATTCTCCAAAATCATGTTTAGATATCTTTATTAATAAATGGGATTATTTCAATTATCAATTACATATTTGAAATAGGAATGATATACAAAATTTCTATGGAAAATTCATAGAGGTCCACCTTATAAAAACATAAATAGATTGTTCAATAAATAACGTCCATTAGTGAAAACCAGGGTATATGCCCTTCAACCGCTTTGGCCAAGAGCTAACTACTAAGTTAAACCAACAGTGTGGTATAAGTACCCGGGGAGAGATACTAATAGTCAGAGAGAGTTATTTAAAGTAATTGTAGTATGGCTCTAACAAAGAGAGATAAAATTAAGAGGTGATTATTTATTGTTCTTGTGACTTGATGATAGTGCTACTCTGTCATTAGTATATGGCCATGTCATGAAGCTATTACTTTTGTGATTTTGGAGTTAATAAGAGATTGCAATTTTTATAGTTAGCTCCCGTTGCAGTCATTGGCTGCAAGTGGAACTACTACTGTCCGCTGGATTTTCAAGTAAACAGGATCGTGGACAGTTTTGCTACAGTGTTGCTCACTACAGAGGCCACTGAATCAACTTAAAAATCCAAAATCTTGAAGCCATGACAGACTCCAACCACAAATCCAACTACCTCTGTCATGACCTAGTGGGATTCAGAGTGAAGTACAATGTCAAGCATATGGAGACCTCATTTGAGGAACCTTCCTCTTCACTGTGAAACCTTTGTATGAACCAGGTGACCCCCAATGGAGATACAACTTGCAGCATGCCCAAAGCTGGAGTCATCAAAATAAGGGAGGTTGACTAATGTCACAACTGAGCAGCTCCTTCACATCATGGATTGGTTCCTTAGAAGGTACCAGCTTTATATATGAAACCTAGTAGAGAAAATCATGAGTATATTCTTAAACCAAAGAGACCAAGCTCATCTTTACAAGCTATATATAACCTATCTAGATGTCGGTTTTAATGTTCTCATGAGACACCTCAACTCCGAGCAGAACACTATGGAATACCTTATCTCATACTTCCAGCTCTCAATCTGGCAGTTACTGCAATTGTTGGACCGCCTCATTATAAAAATTGACATCATGAGATTTGCGCAAGCCCGCATACAGATAACTGACTTCTGCTGGAGTGCCTTGATAAAACATTCACAGAGGCCAGAGGATTGTTTGTGAAAGTTCACAAATTCATTACCAATGTACATGGCTGCACGTACCAAATTGGTGCCTCAGCTAAATCAGGAGCTCCTGAAGTTTATAAAGGAACTCTTTAACCGTCAAACCCTAACCTTACCTTATAATAGGTTAGAGATACCAACATGTTGGGAGCTAATAAAGCGTGTTTTATGCAGGAAATTACTGACTGGATATTGGGAATTGACACTGCGTAGTGCACATCAGAGAATGTATCACCATCTTAAGCCAGTGTGTCAATGACAACACAGATTTGGTAGCAGCTGATCTAAGCTAGTTTTAGTGAAGTGTAGTAATCACAGAGCAGCCAAAACTCTGAAAACTAAAGTTTTCAGAGTTTTGGATTACCAAAGATTACTAAAATAGCTGAATAAAGTAGATGCACTCATTAGCACAAACTGAGCCAGGACCTTGCACTTTTCGTTCACTGATTTGGTAGAATATGCTAAGCACAAGACCAACTTGGATATCCTGCATCAGTCCAACAATGAGTTAATCGTGGAAAAAAAAGCCTTCTTGGACTAACTTGAGGATTTGTCCAGACAAATCTGCAACATTGGACTCTAAACACCTAACTTAATGGAATACTTAATGATGTGGTTGAGCGACTGCACTGACTCAATTAATAATTCGATACTGAAAATAAATATTCCTGGGACATATGATGTAAATTCAACAAACTCAAATGAGACGTCAAGGAAGGGCGATGTCAGTGGAACCAGAACAAAGCTGAAGAAATTTCCACAGAAATTTTTGCCAATTGAGATGGTGAAAAAATCCTTGTTATGGACAGCAATGGCTCTGAGATGAATAATATTACTCCCCTAGAAGGATCTCCCTAGTAGTTGCAATAATATCGATTGAAGAGCCCAATATCCCACAAAAGGCTGCGATAGATTTGAGTTCTGCTCTATGACCGGTATACTCCTCACATTGGCTCAACCTTCACCAGACAGGAGGCACCACAGCTTGCCCCTAGATTGCGAAGCCCTGATAAAGACAAGAGTGCTTACTATAATAAGCCGCTTTTATTTGAGACATAACAATGTATGGATTTTCTTAGTGCTTTATTTTCTGTGGAATGAGCTTTAGATTACCCAAAAGGCAAAAATAATGATCTCCAAAAAAGACGTCAAGAGAACTGACCAGAACACTTGCTACTTGGAAAACAGCTTCATTACATAACAGGAAGTCAAGGGCATGGTGCTATGACTATTTTGATTGTAGAAAAAATGCCCAAAGAAGGTCGACTCCTTGAAAATTGAGTTCCAACAGAACGAAACTTTTACTGAATTACCAATTGATTTCTTTTTAGCTCATAGCTTAGTAGGGCAGGTATATTATATGAGGCCAACATTGGGATTGAAGTGACTTTGGTCATGAAACCACACAGTGAGCTTTTCAATGTGATGGCTTAAATTCTGTAAGTGAATGTGCCTCCACTCATAGTTGTTGACTACCTGTGGCGACTGTCCATGTTGTTCAGACCCCTCAACTCAACAAGTAGCTAACAATGGCCATCACTGGTCCACCCTCCTTGATCTCTGCTACGCGTAGCATTTAACCCTCCATCTAACCCCTATTAATCCTAAGACAAGAACTTTTAAGACGCTTGTAAATTTAATGCCCTAGATTGGTGTTCCACAACTGCAGCAACGAGGATATTTCTCAGTACACTGCCCATCCAAGCAACAAGTCAACATCATATAGATAAATTACTATGACCAGGGAAAAAGCAGACGGATTAGGGAAGAACTCTCTACCTCCGCCATTACAACCTCATTTGTTTCACCTGAAAACAATGAGCTGTTCGGTAATGGACTTAGCTACTCCAATAACAAGTTGCTGTACAAACATATCTCTGATGATGTACATGTACTGACACGCTCCCAGTCTAAGGAAGCAGCAGTGGAGGCCCGCTAGGAGATCAAGAAAACTACGCCTGTCAGATACTGAACAAAAATCTTTATACTAACCCTGATTATCCTCAAATGTACCATTGCTCATAATAGTGAGTGTTTTCATCCCCAAAGAAATAAATATCAAGGAATACCCAAAGATTGTAAATGGCATCCAACATTTCCTTATAAAAAACTCCTTGGATATACACATAAAAAACAAAATACAATTCTGCTTGTACCAAGTGTACCTATTATGATATTTTTTGTGACAAATACCAAGAACCGCGCAATCATAGACACCGGTACATCTAGTAATCTAGTTTACCAAAATTGGTGACTAAGCTACTATTGAAACCAGACGTAGAACAAACGATGGTATATGGGATGGCTGAGCTGGAATGCATTGTTTCTAAAGGGGCTTACAGCTTGATGCCTCTTGGGTTTGGAACATCTTCAAATCCACGCCAGCAATCATGTTATCCAACCAAAACTACAACACGATGATCAGAGCATCATTCATGCTCTACTTCAGCGCAGCAGCAACATAACTAAAGAAACATTTAAGATTTTCTGACATTGGATCTTATTCTATTTTACCTCAAACAGCGTACCAAAAAGTCCTACCCACATTAACCTCACATAACAAGATGGGGTAGTGCCTCATACTTACCAGTGACTGAAAAAGAGACTAGGTTTCTCCCTAACCAGATCCACGAGTATAAGGGACTACCTTTATGGTCCACAGGCATCATAATGATACCCTCCCGCCACCAGGTCACCGTGGGGACCAATCTAAAATAGATATACCAGAGGGACTATATGGGGAAGTTTTTGCCCCTATTAATGATCTTGCCTTAAACACATTGTGGTCCCAGTTATAATATTATAAGGGCATGGAAAGATAAAAGTGCTGCTGGAAAACATGTAGAAGGGGACCGCCAACAGTTCAGCGGCACCAGGTGGTAGCATACCTTAGCCATAATTTTAATCATGAGGTTTGCAGTTTAAATGAGTTCATATTGCTTAAAGAGTTTGGACTCTGCAAAAAACATATTTAGAATGTTAACTGTAGTCATAAGAGAAACTTTAATAGAATTATTGGAGGAGAAAAGAACCAGGCGTTGACATTATTATAAAATAGTGAAAATCTTTGCTACCAATGTCCATGACTTGGGATGTGCTTATGGCATCATCCACCGGTTGGTTACAAAGGATTATGCCCTTGTCTTGATTACTACTCAAATTATAGATTCATATGTGTCGCTGATTAGAATTAAAACCCATTATTTGCTAATGACCCAAATTTCTTTTCAGGAATAACCCATGAAATTTGATGACTATCAAAGTCAGGGATCAACCCTGACTTATGTTGTCAACTAATGCTCACTCAGAGCTACCTATACTTGGTGTTCAAACCCAATCTATGTGGTGAGCGCAGACTATTTGACTAGATAAATGGTCTGCTGCAGAATCCCCAACTCTTTTAGTTGAATAGATCTAAGTTTGGACTGTTTGGATTTTTGCCAAGATGCCTTCCCAATTTCCCTTATATTGTCACTACTAAGCTAATAAACTTTACTTTTTCTCCTTTTCTCAACTTTAAGATAAAATTGTAATTTACTTGGAATTACCTTACCAGACCAAGTATCTGGTCTAAGACTTCTTTACCAAAAGAAGCAAAAAAGGTATTTATCCAACACCCTCAAGCTTTGGTTCACCTGACCAATAATTTTCAAGGGATCTGTGGTAACGTACTCAAGATCCTGACAAAACTGGTGCTTCCCGCCAGGTCCAACCCAAGTTCATGGTGAAAGTATAAAAAAATAAAATAAAAAATAAAAGCTATGTTTGACAATAATGCTTCAGCTTTGGAAAACGCCTTGGATTGTGAAGTCACCTATATCAGCGAAGGAGTGATCAATATGAATGTAAGGGATACAGCAGCTAACCGTGATATTCTCTTCCCCCTGCCAATAGAAGCGACCCTCCACGCTCTGTCCGCTGAAAAATACATCTCTCATTTATCAAACTTCTCTGAAGCTCTCCAGCTATCTTTAATTGGGGCCTTTTTCCCTAAGGCCGAGCCAATAGAAGATGGGCTCTTTCCATGACATCCACTATGATGCTATCAGCTCAAAGTTCTTTGCTCAATATAGAACAGGTTGGAGCTGGAAGTATGGAACGCTATCTGCTGTACATTGCACATCTCACCTTGTACCACCTACTTCAAGTAGTGGGGTTCCATCATCAAAAATTACTCTGCCAATTACAGTTATTGGAGTAATACACTCACAGCTCCTCCAATTCTTCCAATATGCCTCCCAATTCAAAAAGAAAACTGAAATGCTATATTAGAAAATCAGCAGCTTGTTAATGAGATACAAGATGTGCTAACCCGCCTGGATAAAGGAGTCATGAGTTTTGTTTAGATGGAACACACTACTCGTTTAATTCAATTAGAGGTTGTGATCCATAACCAAGTTTGAGATTGTACCCACAAAATATGATCTGAATTTGATAACATAATTACCTCTGTGAATGAACGCCTCCAATCATTGGAGGAAATGATCTATAAATTATGGGATAGCCAGAATAGTCTCCATTCTTCAGGGCCACGAGGAGTGCTCAGTGAGTGCAGACCCTCTGGTTATGACGGATATAATGGTGAATTGGAACCCCCTGGTCGTGATGGACAGGATGGTAAATGAGGACCCCCTGGTCTGATGGACAAGATGGTGGATAGGGACCCCCTGGCCAAGAGAACCTCTGAGACCCAGCGTTGACCCAGGAATTCCCAACGGACGCCTCCAGGCGTTAATCCATCAAGTAAAAAACCTTGATGTCCATATGAGTGCGTGACCAGTGAGCCCAACTCACTTGGGATGGAAATCCCCTCTCCCACAAAGTTTAATTAACTGCTCATCACAAACGCCTTGAGACCTTGGTAGCCCTACCTGCTGTGGTATGTGGATTAAAGCAAAGAGTGCTCGCCACCAAAAAACATCAACTTGAACTCAAGCCACCAATACCACTCTAAAAGATAAAATACAGCAATTAAACCAACTCATCGCCATGAAATTAGCTCTCAGTGCTGCTCATGAACAAGTAGATTGAATAATCGACGATATTAATGATCTGGAAATCAAGGGGATGTGCTTTAACCTCATGCATAATTAAGAGATACCACTTTATGTTAGGAGAAAGTGCAGTCCCAGTATCAGTTCAGGTCAGTCAGCTCTACTCCCCAGGTAATACATTTAAACTTCATTCAAAGAAAAATAAATCCCCAGGGAGGGAAGTTTTTTCTTTCTTATATTGCTATGAAGGCTCTATGGAGGAAGCAATCAATCACCAACGGCTTAAACATTTGACAAACTGTTTTAGTCACATAGCCAAGATATTATGGTCCCCTGTCAGACATTTGCCCTACCAGCTGCAAAATAAGAATGTTTTGGGTCAAAATCAGCTAAAAAGGGAAAATGTCGGACATTCGAAAGTTATCAATACTAATACAAAAGATTCAATTGATAGTAATGATGATATCATCCAAAAGACCCTGGCTGATTCTCGGTGAAACCCACAAATTGGGGTAACATGAATTTAAATGCTACACTGGCAATAAACACAAAATTGAGAAGTCATATTACTCCACCATGTGGCGGACCTGGGGCTCCATTGGATGGTACTCCCCCAGCCACAACCAGGTCCCCTCAAGCACCTACGAATGGGCCATGCCCTTTTATAGGCGCAATGGGGGTCCCCAAGGTAAAATATTTTTTTCTGATGGGGATTGGCTCAAGTTCATTAAATCGTTACCTCATGAGTACATATTACCAACTGTTAATTCCCCATCCGTTGTTCAGCCAAAGTGAAGCGATTAATCTGAGCTTAGATAGGATGAATGCGCATAAGTTCTTATTCAGACTGCAACAAGCCGTTCCAAACACATTATTGGATCCCTTTGACCCTCATTAGAGTTTGAATACTGCTTGGTTGGATATAGAGGGGGTCATTTTTTCTTTCTTTTCTGCGCTAATAATTTTTTTTAAAATCCCAGTTTATTTATTAGTGCTTTATTATTTATTTTATATAAAACTTTGTGGAATACAGCGATGTAAAAGCACCAGCGAGCAGAAATAAGCTGGATTCCTACATCAAAATCTTATGTTTTGTGTACTTGGAATGACACTAAGACTGCCTTGCTCCAGGAATTTGGGAACGACCTAACACTATCCAACAAATCCAGATCTTCATTGGAATAAGCCTTAATTGGGGAAACTACTAATAACTTTGCCCACCATTTTTACATAGGGGCATAAATTCTGGTTGCAGAGAATCGTCTTACATTAGATGGTGCTATCACCGCCTAGTTTTTGGCATTTAAAAATGTGCCTAATATCTAACTTTATCTAAAAGCAGTGAAATTAAACTTGACGTCCCTCCTCCATAATAAGGAAGCTATTTTGAAAATTCCAGTTGAATTTCATAAACCTGTTGGGCCACCTCGTTTTAACAACAATAAACCTCATCTCCAAGTGTTAGCCATTACTCCTCCTGATTCGCCTACACCTGAATTATACTGCACTCATTGCAAGAGAACCAACCACACTGTGGACTTTTGTCATATACTCCAAATAATTGGCAAAAGATCAGTCAGTATAGGGCAAGAGGCTCCTTATGCTGACGGAAATCAAGTGCCTCAAGACCCTTGTTCTAGTTATAGCTCATTCTCAGCACTTCAGGTTATTTTGTGTCATCTGCACCTGAAGTGCTGAAGTACATCTTATATTTAAGGAAATAAACTCTTCAGCTTTCTTAATTTTATGTTGGTCAGTTACCCAAGAAAATTTTGGCAGTCAACTCTTCTAGGGAAAGCCAAGAACTGGCAGATAAAACTTTTAAACACATTGAACATCCTCAACCTTGGCCGCAGCAGTATCCTCCGCTTGCTTTTTGAAAATCCCTAACAACAGTCTACTAGCTGTAATTCTCAGTTCAGATCTTCAGTGGTTTAAGTAAAGGTAGTCATACATAAGGTTAAAGTCTTGGTGATAGTTTCCGCCAGCTTCTCAGTTAACGTTATTTCCTCCTGACTTATCCAAAAGATAAAAATGGCTCCAGACTTAATCACAATTCTGATAAGGGACGGCAGGTAGTCAGTCTACTAAGGCGATTGGAGCGTATTCTGCCTTACCCCTTTTATTCAGTAAACATTTAATTACTGCCCCGCCATTGCGTTTGAAAACAATACTTATGAGCTGCTTATTGGGGTCCAAATGATGCGGGAATTCAATTGCATCATCAATCATAAGAATTAGTACCTATCCCTACTAGGGTATCAGATTATGTTAATATTCAAACTCCTTTTCAAAAGTAAAGGAGCTCCTCAAAAACGGACATGCCTACTCCAATACCCATCATCCATTTGAAAAGTTGAATACCAAGTTTTAGGGTGATAAACTAAGTTACCCCAGAGGTTGTGGATGCCAAGGATGGGATCCCTCTGTATGCCCCTAATACTATCACAATACCTCTTGGCTCACAAGTTATTGTGGATATGGGGATTCAGATTCTCCCCCTCCTAATCAAATTTTGGAGCCTAGTGGATACTCAAACCCTTCCATCAAGTAAGCGTTGACCTGCCCCGGTTTTTGCATCCTGCCTACAGGAAATCTATATCTATTCTATTAGAGAATTTACCAACTGAAACCCTCCAAGTCCTTCAGAATGCCCCTATTGCCTATGTAAAACCATGTCCCATTAATATTGCCAATGTGAGTTGTTTTGGATCGTTGCAGGATTTAGAATCTAATCCCAAAACAAACATAGCTCTGGTTCAAAGTAGAATCGGGGACAATCTCACCCCTAAAGAACACCAGAATTTTAAAGCCTCCCTGAGGAGTATGGCGATATTTTCTCCTCAGGACCAAGTGAATATGGAAAAATGTCCGGGATAATTCATTAAATTGAGATGGAGGCTCACCCTCCATTAAAATCCCAACCATACCAAAAATCCAAGATGGAGGAAGCTCAAGTGGCCTTAGAGTTACAGCAACTATTGAAGACCAGTTTTTAGTACCTCTTAAGGCCCATGGGAGTTCTTACTCTTATTAATTTGGAAGAAGGATGGTGGCCATTATGTTGTCATGGATTATTGCTGCCTTAATTATATTACTCAAAAAGACAGCTATCCATGGCCGTGTATAGATGATTACTTATGCTTTATGTTGGGCCCCATTATTTCTTGGCTATGGATATCGCCTGTGGGTACTGGCAAGTAGATTTATCACCAGAAGATAGTAAAATGCGCTCCCATTATAAGTGAAGGACTATATTAGCCACTCAGATGCCGCAGGGGTTGTGTAACACCCCTGCTACCTTTCAACGCGCCATGGGCAGACGACTAGCGATTTAAAACTCTCCTGCATGCTAGTTTATCTCAACAATATTACAATTTTTTGAGAACCTTTACAAAGCATCTAGATCACCTCAGGAAAAACTTTCAGTGGTTATGGAAATCTTTGTTAAAACTAAAGATGTCAAAATGCTGTTTCTTTTGGAGTATAATGGATTTTTCTGCCATAAGGTCATTAAAGCCAGAATATCCTCAATGGACGACAAAGGTCTTAGCCATTGTTAAGATGACCCCCCTAAATCTTTATGAGATGTACAAGTTTTCTTAGGAATGGTGGGATATTCTCACTAATTTATTTCCCACTTTGCAGAAACCTCTGAGCCTCTGGTGTATCTACTAAAGAAAGGGATACCCTTCCAATAAAAAGAAGAGCAACAGCAGTCCTTTGATATGCAACGTGTCTCTCTCTCCCAATCTCCAGTACTTATTCACCCAAATTTTGATAAACCCTTTCTCCTCTTTACCAATGTTAACAATATTGCCATCTGAGCTATACTATCTCAACATGATAAAACTTAGTGGACCACCTTATCGCCTACTACAGCAAGACCTTATCCTAAGCCAAATGCAAATATAGCGTTACAGAATGCAAATGCTTGCCGGTCCTACTGGCTATTAAGATAATTAACCTTATCTAAATGGGAAGCATTTCATTATCATTAACAATCATCCTTACTTACAATGGTTACAACAAATGAAAGACTGCAACAGGAGATTAGCCCGATGGGCATTACTACTTTAAAACTATGATTTTTCTATTATCCACTGACCAGAGCCTATCCACCAAAATGTGAATTACCTATCTTGGCTTCCCATATTAACTTGTACTGACCTGAAAGAGTATTGACTCTATGACCTCTTAACCAAATCAGGTTTATGGAAGGATGAATCCCCGACCATTCAAAAGGAACTAGAAAATAAGTCGCTAATTTATAACTCAAGAACGGCCAATTGTGCAAACTTGTGGCTAAAAAGTGGGTGCCCTATGTACGACCTTCGGCTCAACCTGACTTAATATAGGAGGGACATTGGCAAGTCAGCTTTGGAGGAATTTAGAAAACCTACCAGAGGCTCAAAATTCTTTGTTATTGGGAAGGAATGCTTGGTTAAATTTAGGATTTATTAGAGTCCTTCCTGGTATGTAAAAGCCAGGCTGGACCTAATCCCCAATCTCGACATCCAGTGGTTCCACCCTGTGAACCATTCCATACTATTCACATTGATGTTGTGGGGCTGCTCCCTTGAGCCTCTAATGGCCATCGGTTCCTCCTTCTAACTGTGGACCCTTTAACTAAGTGGATCAAAACAGTATCTCTACCCTCAACTTCAGAAAATGCTACCACCACATTTTTGTACAATTGGATTATCACCCAACATGGGTGACCTAACATCATCCTTTCCTAAAAATAGACAAAATTTCTGCTAAACATTTGTGAAAGATCTAGCTGAACTGATGGGAACCACATGGTATTCTCCACCCCTAACATCCTGCAACCAATTGAATGGTAGAGCGGGAAAATAGTACTTTAACTGCAACCCTCTAGAAAAAGGCTTCGACTGACCTCCTTCACTGGCCCCAATATTTGCCTAGTACAAATATGAACTATAGGATTAGCTATCATTGAATAACTAATATGTCACCCTTCAAAGCGTTGTGCGGAAGAAATCCTCATCTGCCTTCTAAAGTCCATCTATGTTTGGTCAAACCTCCCTTGAAGCCCCTAGAGTCACTATGTGAAGTATTGCACATGAAATTATCTTGCTTCAGGCCTTGGATTTAAATTCCTGTCCGCTACCATCAATAGAGAAATTAATCACTTTAATGATAAGAATGACCCCCTACACACCTTCCAACCGGGCGACCTAGTCCTTTTCTACCATCACTGGACTGGAGGTCATGACGCCAAATTGGGAACCAACTGGTCAGAGCCTTACAGAGTCATATATAGACAGGGCAACAAACACTCAATTGTAGAAGTTGTTCAGGGTAATATAGTAAATAAAGTACATAGTCACTTTCTCCATCTGTTTCCCCCCTTCACCAAGATCTAGAGGGGGGTGTTGTCAGGATTCCACCCAAATTATAGATTCAAATGTGTCAGCAGACAGGAATCGATCCTGATCTAACTAAATGACCCAAACTTCTTTCAGGAATAACCCCTGATGAAATATGATGACTCTCAAAGTCAGGGATCAACCCTAACTTATGCTGTCAACTCATGCTCCCTCAGAGCTACCTAAACTTGAGGATCAAACCCAATCCATATGGTGAGTGTAGCCTATTAACCTAGATAATTAGGCTGCTGAAGAATCTACAATTCATTTAGTTTAATAGATCTAAACTTAAACTATTTGGGTTTTTTCCAGGACACCTCCCCAATATCCCTTATATTGTTGCTACTAAGCTAATAAACTTTACTTTTCTCCTTAACTCAATTTTAAGATAAAATTGTAATTTCCTTGAAACTACCTTACCAGACCAAGTATCTGTTAAAAGACTTCTTGACCAAAAGAAGCAAAAAGGTATTTACCCAACACCCTCAAGCTACAAGTCACTTGGACAATAATTTTCAAGGGATCCGTGGTAACGCATCTGAGATCTGACACACCCATCCAGTACCATTTAATCCGCTGCTTCTAAGCTGAAAAGGAAGTGGTTTCCAAAGAAATTGTGAAGCTATTGGATCAGGAGATGCCAAAGCCATCTTTCTGCCCTGGGCTTCCCCTATGCTGATTGTCAAGAAGGATGGGACTAAATGAGTGGCATTATTTACTGAAAACTTAACATATCCTTAAAAAAGACTCAAATATGCAACTAATAATTGAATATGTATTAATCCTCTTAGATGGATCCCTTTATTTTTCTGCCATGGACCTTATCTTAGGTTACTGGAAAATTGAGCTACCAGAAGCAAAACAAGAGAAGTACAATATAATCACTTCTAGGGTCTATTCCATCCCACTTAAATGAAGCAAGTGCTATGAAATGAACCCAGCCTTATTCCAGTTGGCCACGGATACCATCTTGGGAGACCTCAGTTACCATGCGCTTTTATTTACCTTGACAACATCAATTATTTCTTACAGAAAAACTTTGGAACATTTAGGACATCTAGAGGAAGTGTTCTGCCATCTTGCAGTGACCAAAATAATGATCAATCCACAAATATGCTGTTATTAAGGAACAGGCTAGAATAATTTAAGTTTAAAAATAAACGGCAAACAACTAAGGCTACGCCAGCTAAGATATAAGCCTTTAATAATATGGCCCAGCCAGGTAATAAACGCAATGTTCAAGTGTTTTTAGGTATGGTTGGGCACTACTGACGCCTTTATTAACTTTGCTTCACTGGGAGCCAATCTGAACTTTTAAAGAAGGACGCCACGCTCACTTAGATGGAATGATGTCAGCATTCCTTTGACACTTTCTGGATGACGTTGATCAACGCCTTAGTATTTAATATCTTAACTTTAAGAAGGAGCTGATTGTAAAAACCAACGCATCAACTCCACTATTGTGGCAATATTATCATAAAGGGATGATGACAGTATAGAATGACCATTGGTTACTGCAGTCAAAAATCTAAATTTACATGAACTAGAATACATCATGATGGGTGTTCTTTCCGCTAAGAGTAACTTTTGATCTATTTTAATATGAGTAAAACAGTAAAAAGTCTAACTAGCCTACGCCTACCTCCCCATTTGCTCCTCAATGACCGAGGATTCTCCGCTGGCTGCTCCCATGTGGGGCAGCGGCAAAACCCCCACCCAGCATTATCCGTCCAGTGGTAAAACGCACTCATACTGGTTTGTCCAGTCCCACCAAATCATCAGATCAGTTCATTCCTAAAGATCTCGCCATCCACCTGTCACATGCCTAGGCATTTCCTCGCAGCTCACTTGTTCTCCCAATCCCAGCTGCATTTTGACCTTTAGTCAAATATGGAAAATTGTTCCCATATGCAGATAAAGCCATTATTGACTTGACCATGTGGTAATGCTGCCAGTCAGTTTTATAGATTTCCGCCCCTATAAGGTATTTTGATCTCAGCTTCACTTGTGGAACTGACGCCTCCACTGCAGCCACTGTTCCCCTGGTTTTCTGGGGCACCCCTCTCCCCACAACGCGCACCAGTTCCCCACAGAGACCGCTATGGTGGTTTAGTTCACAGGGTTGCACACTCACCTTCCCCCGGTGCTTCATCAAGAGTTGATGTAAGATTTGGCCACTGTAAAAACTGTGGGGTTTTCACTGGTGCACAGGTTTGCTTAACTGCTGACTTGGGGAATAACTAAGAACTTGCTAATTGTATGAAGACAATTAGCTTAGTTGAGTTTAGATAAATGTGTATTTGGCCTACTCTGGCAGATATGTTTATGTCAAGTGACTTCAGCCTCACTCTGGCAATATAAAGATTGAATGACTTCAGCTTCACTCTGGCAATATATAAGGATTTAAGTGACTTTGGTCTCACTTTGGCGTTGACACTGAGACAGGAAGTACTTCTTTACAAGAAGCAATTAACTACAAAAAATAATAAGTATAGGATCTAGGTTGAAGGGTAGATCCAGGTTTCCTCAGGTTTTTCAGTTTCCCTAAGGTTTTTAAAAATATCAGAAAAAAGTAAAAAGTGAGGATAAAATAAATCAGATTTATAAAATTTATATAGAATTGAAACATCAAGCAAATTATATTAACCTTTCTCGTCTAGGTAGATTATTCCCACAAAAATGTAATAAGATATTCTGATTGTTTCTCCATCGAAATACCTTGTCTTTTTAGTAAATAATATTTATATCTTGACCATAATCCTTCTATATTCTGAGTATGAACTGTGAAACTTTAGGATCAATGAAATTAATGTTATGATTTACAGATTGGTGTGCCATTTGAGGCATACTTATAGCGCATTCTTGTAAGCTCACCATTTATCAGTTATTCTTGTTCTGGGAAGAACGTTTTTTTAGTTATTCTAGTCATAGTTTCAACATTTTGAATAGGCACAGGGACTATAAAACATCTTCTAGGTCCACGTTCTATTCCCCCCTACATACCATTGCTCATTTACTAGTCTTTCTCTATTGTATTTTCTTTTAAAAAACTTAAATCTATTTCAACAATATGATACTTACTGACTCTAGGCTTTTAAGGAGGTATAATAACTTTATTTTTAAAAACTCAAAGAAAACTGAAAAACCTGAGGAAACCTGGATATACCAGTCTAGTATATACCTCAGTCTAATTTTTTTTATTATATTTTTTGGGACTTTTTATAGGTGAAAGTATGGGAGGACATGTGTTAGGGGTAAATTGTGGTAACCACAATGGCCTCAGCACACCTAAACAACTAAAAAGAGATATTGGTTCAATTTAGGGAAAGATTTTAGCTAAGGTTTACAAGGAATAGCATATTTATATTATTATTTGTTTCAGCCCACATGTTGGCTACCAAACCTGACAATTTCCCATGAGTAATTGCCCTTTTTGATCCAATTTAGACACATCCACATTGTCAGTAACAATCCCAAATAAAATTGTAACCATAATAATCATCAGGCACAATACTTTGATAATTACAATTAATCATTTGGTCAGTTATTATCACTAAATAAATGACATAATTAAATTGTCATCAAAAGCTCAATCATTAAGAAATTAATATATGAAAAATAATAATTTAAATATTTTGAAGCTTAAATAATCCCTTGTTGGATAATGTGGTCATATAAATTTCCCACACATCCCCCATTAGACCAGATTATCAGCTAAAAATGTCCTCTTCCAATACTTTACAATATGAATGAGTCCTGGCTAGTCTGTTAGAAATGGAAGCCTGTATTTTTTGATCAATGTCACAAACTGACCAAAGAGGTATCCTTTCCCTTCCTTCCAGATCCAGCGCCCCAAAGTTAACCTGATTTGGTTATCCCTCCTCTACACTCCCCACAACAGTACCAATCTTTAAAGAAGAAATAGGGCTAGCTGTTTCCTCAATAAATTCTTGGCCTTAATTTCACATTTCCCTTCCTTTGAGCTCAATTTTGAATCATATTTATATTCAGCTCCATCCATTCTAAATTCAGTAATTGTCCTCAGGCCAATGAAGCGATTTCCCTCAATTTAGATCAATCATTCCTAATTGAGTAAGATCTTCTCCCAGAGTTCTTTTTTCAGATTGGCAAATTTTATCAACCAACAATCTTGTTAACCAAATTGGCAATTGGTAACGATGAGCATGTTGAGCTTCCATAACAGGAACTTAGGGGGAAAGTGACTGAAGCCCTTAGCATTTCTTTTGCTTATGACCTCAATAATTTTCTTCACCAAGTTACTGCAGCCTATGCACTTTGGTTTGTAGGGCAAGTACTTTGCATATGGGATACCCCACTTACTGCATTGTCAAATTTTCACCATTTCTTTCCTTTTCGCTTTCAGTAAGCCTGCATCCACCGCCTCCAAGGTGCTATTCATTGCCTGCATGATTACTTCACAGCTGGGGCTAACAGCTGTATCTTTCATTAATGGTGATAATTGGGGGCATGATTTAATAGTCACCCACGCATATTCCTTGTTAAATGTTCTCTCATATAGCAAGTGTCCTTGATATAGCTCATAATTAAGCACTCCGCACACAGTTCTGGCTCCTGTGCCAAATAGAGATTACACAACCATATTTGTGGATTGAATTTTCTTGCATTACTGTTTTCCCCCATAATCCAGGGTTTTTCATCCTGCTAATTTTTACATTCCAATTACTCTTTCAATTGTAGAATTTTCTCAAGATTCACCTTGGATCAAAAAAACTTGTTTATGCCTTGCTTTAACCCTTTTCTAGTATCCAATCCCAGATTGACTTCAGCAGCCTCTTTCATAATACTGTTTTTCAATCTCCCTCCTCATAAAAGCGTCAAAGAAGAGCTCACAATTTTCAACCTGAGGTTAAAAAAATAAAAGAATAATTTAATTTTTATTAAAGAAGTTGTTTTCTTATTTTTTTTAAATTTAGTATAAAATATTTTTTCCATGTATATTCTTAGACTTTATTTACTTTTTCCTAATTAGAGATCTATATAGCTTTTAATCTATTTCTTTATCATGTCACGTATAATTCCTTTTTTTATATTCCAGTTTTTTAGGAAATTAGCTGTTTACTCTATTAATCACATGACCTTTGGACACAGTTTGATCATGTAGGCATCATTTGTCATTTTTGCTTTAACCTTAAATGGTTCTGACCATAAAAAATCTAGCTTATTTTGGCAACCAAACCCATGTGTATCACAATAGGATACTCATTCTCCAATGGTAAATTCCCTAAGGGTGAACTAACTCTTTATCATTGGCTTTTTTGGCCTAGATCCTTCTTTTGATCATAGCACAAGCTTGAGATTGGAGATCCTCTATTATGTTTACAAGCCAATATAGGTATTTATCCATGATCATCCCTGGAGTCAGCCAAACTTATGAATAGAGAATTGGCAGCAATGCTGCCCTAAAAATGTACAATAATTCAAACGGCATTTTTCCTGTCACCAAATGTAAACTGATGTTATACACAAAAATTAATGAACTTAGAAAAGATGCACAAGATGACGCTTTACCCAAGATCAGTTTCCTTAGTGTAGAATTAAGCATTCCATTGACTCATTCAACAGCTCCATTTGTTTCATGTCAATAGGGTGAAGATACTACTACTATAATCCCCATTAGATCATTCAGGCATTGAATTATGAAAGAGGTAAAGTTTGTTCCATTGTCACTCAGCAACACTTGGGGAAACCCATATCAAAATACCACCTTCTCCAAGATAACGTTTGCAATACTCAAGGCATCTGCTTAGCTCAAGGCTCAGGTTTCAACCCACCTTGTAAGGTGGTCAATCGCTACTATGATTTAATGTACCCCACTTGTACTCTCACTCAATAGTCACATAATGTCAATCAAAACTGTGTGCCACGCAAATCCTGGATTTACCAAACATTAATTTGTAACATTCTTATGTGTCTTGTGAAGTTGACACTCCATGCAACAGGTAATATAATCAGCAAAATTAACTTAGGGATTCCCGCTAAACAGTATTGTCTGATGTGAACAAGCGTTTTCTTTAACCCACCATTTTCAACAACCTTGTGGGCAGCCCAAATTATTTCTGTGCATTCCAAAGGTCTCAGAAACAAAAGCTTTTTCTAATTATTATTTTGAATAATTGCCCATTGAAAAATTTAGTTTTCTCCATCGCTTTTTTAGCGCTTTTTGAATTTCAACTGGCTCTTATTAGAATTCCTATGGATTATTAACTCAAATAGGTCATCAACACAACCTTACACAGCAAGAATGACTGGTAACCTTAATAAACCATCAGCGTCTTGATTTTTTTCTTCAGCTCAATGTTCTATCTCAAAGTCGTAGGCCTGCAACTTCAAAACCCAATGTGTCAATTTCCCTTCTAGTTCTTTGAGATTAAGAATCCATTAAAGAGAGGCGTGGTTTGTCACAACCTTAAAATGCGTTCTGTGGATATAGACTCAAATTTTCTTGCAGGCATATAACTGCATGATACTCTTGCTCTGTGACCATATAATTCCTCTCAGCCTTTGACAGAGTTCAGATGACGTATGCCACTTGGTGTTCATCCCCATTTTTGTCTACTTGACTAAAAATGCTCCTATTGTCATTAGTGATGCATCCAAATGAATAATGAACGGTTTAGCAAAATTTGGATATTTTGAAATGGACTTAACATCAAATATTTCCTCAATTCATTGAATGCAATTTGGGCCTCATCATTCCAGATGAATCTATTTTTTGAATCTTTCAATAGTTGGAAAAGCAGATCAGCTATTTTTTTCCTTCCTTAATGAAGTGACAATAGTAGCTGACCATTCCAAGAAAAACACAAATATTCTGAATGTTCTTAGGGACCAACATCTGTTTGATCACTTCTACCTTCTGTTCTTGGGGCTTTAGCCCTTCTTAGTTGATCACAAATACCAAGTAAACCAATTATTGAAGAAATGGCGCTTTCTTGGCTTAATCTTGAAATTTATGGAAGCCAGTCGCTTGAACACTTCCTTAAGCTGGTTTTAATGTTTGATGAACATTTGGCTAAATACATTGATATCATCTAGATGTCAAGGACACAGGACAGCTTCAGACCCAATAAAATCATGTCCATTGCCTATTGGATGTTATGGGGGCGTTACATAAGCCTTGGGGCATCTTCATTGGCTGGTACATCCCCTGTGCCATATTAATGGCACTTTTTGATCCTATGGGGCATATCAATCTACTAATAACCGGAGATTAAATCTATAGCAGAGAAAAATCTTGTCCTCATAACTGGTCCAGTGCATCATTGATTATAGCCAGAGGATAAAAGTTCTTTTTTTGTGATCTTATTCAACGGATGGTAATTAATTATGGCTCAAATCAATCCAGCTTTCTTTTTGACAATTGATATAGGACTTGTCCATGGGCTGGACAATGATTTGAACATTCCATGCTCTAAGAGTTTTTTGATTTCTTCAGCAACAACTGCCTCTGCTACCCTAGACCTTCAAATAGGCCTCAAATAAATTGGTCCAGCATCCCCAGTATCAACTCAGTGTAAAACATCCTTCGCACACCAAAGATCATGGTCGTCCTATATGAAAATAATTCATTATCTTTTGAATAAGGCCAGATTTTTATTTTTCAGATCCTCCGTTAACCCAGCTAACTGATCCAATTCAATTAATGTGTGGATATTCCTGTTGGTATCCTTTGGTAAAACTAATTCATATAATTCTCCAAATTTTTGGAAGGAATGATTCTTTAGTACCAGTTTCAACTAGGCAAATACAACTACCTGATGTCATTTGACCTTTCTTGGAGTTTTTCCCAGAACTGCCAAAAGGACCCAAATCTCCTCATAAAATGGGGATTAAAATCCCTGGGGCTACCCAAGACTAAATCCTTGATTATTGCTAAGGTGCTTTGAGTTCCAAATATAACTGTTCTAATATTTCCAAAGTCAGTCTGGTCTCCATGATTTGTTACATTCTTGGCTGAATTACGACATCTTCCTTAGATCGGATTGGAATTCCATAATTCTCATCTACATATTTGGGTAACTTTTGGACTTTTATCCTGGCCAATTTGTAACTGACAGGTAATATACCATCCTTATAGATTAAGTTGATGAAATTATTCCTCATACTGAGGGGCGCCTTCCCCTCATGTTGATATATTAGTGGCAATGTCTTCCCTAGAATCGTCAAAGTGTCTTCCTCAAAGTCACGTTTGACCCCATACTTCCGCATAAAGTTGGTGCCAATGTGGATGTTATAATTCTGGTTGGTCAGGACAATTGCCAGCGCTGATATGACCAAGGATCCAAACTGTAGCGGTAGAGCGCTATAGGCCCCACTGGAAGTGGTAGTGTTAGGGCCAGCCGTCCTGTACTGCTTCCTGTGCTCTAGATCCGTTTTGCCTTTATTCTTAAATAATTTTATTGATACCATATTGATTAGCGCTTCACTGTAAGTTATTGCCCCAACGGGGACTTGTTTACCCAAAATATCCTTATATGTGCACTCAGAAAAACAAGATAGCTATTGTTTACTGCATTTATAAAAGACTTGTTGGCTGTCCCAGTATATGAATCAGCTGAGCTGATACAGAGGAATGTTTCTCAAATTGTATTAATTAGAATTAAAACATTGACTTCGTCTAACTTGGCATTTAATAAATTGTAGTTATCTTCAGAGTTTTGGACTTTTCTACTATTTGTCAAGCATATGGGCGAACTACTTTATTTACAAATTTGGGGCAATCTCCTTTGATTTTGATATGTTATTGCATTTACATATTAGTAGATAATTTGATGAAGGGGATCTAACTCAGGCTCATCTACAAATTGATCTGACTTGTCCAATTCGTATAAGTTTATCTGGGGGAACTTGGTTACCTATGGCTCTAAAATGTTCCTTATCTAGACCACACGGTCTATTTTCCTGCCCATTGAAAGTTTCTTGTTTCTCATTGGGCGGGACCAAGTTCACCTGATCCTCCAGTTGGCGTTATCCACAGTTATTGGCTAAACCCCAGGCTGTCCATACATATTACAAGTTAACCAGGGCTTATTGAGCGGTCTATATCCTTCATACTGTTTATCTTGAGCCCCACAGTTGTTGAAATATCTGGATTTGTTAGGTAATAGTCCCAAACCCTTATTATTATTTGACTGATGATTCATTTTGTATGTCTGATTTGGTGCCTTAATTGTTGCTGAAATGATCTTTAGATGTTCTACCATTTGGGAAATGGTGTATTTTCTAGTAAGAGTGGACGCCATCATTTGGTGCAAGACTTGGTGAGGACACAACGTGTTCTGCATCACAACCCATCCATCAAAATCACTCAATATATTAGCCACACTGAGATTTATGCTTCCTAACAAAAAATAATTGGCAAACACACCCACCGTTTCATCCTTCTTAGCTAAATTCCCATGAATTCTTTTTCTTGGGCTGACATCTTATCTGTACTACCAAATACTTTAAGAAGCGCCTTCTTCATCTCCTTATAGCTCCAGTTCTCCCCACAAATGTAAGCCAAAATTAGATTTTGACACGAAGTATTTAGAGAAATTTATGACAGTGATAGCTTTTTGCTAGTCACTATAGCCTACATTTTCATCTCAAATAAATGGAATAAGGCAGGCGCGTTATCCTGATGGAAAATGGGCAACTTTGGAGAGCTCTTACAGTCTTCAAAGATGATTAGTGCAGCCTTTCTAATTGGAATTTAAGCGGTCACTGGAGTTTCTTCAGGCGTAACTTCAGGAAGCGCCGTAATAGAGGGGGCGTTTCCTGAAAAAGTTGGATCATGATGTCAGCACAACTTTCTACTTCAATAGATGCTGACGCATTCTCAAAAAATTTCCTTGTGGTACTCATCTCATGAGCAAGTACACTTAAAGCTTCAAGGTCATCCAATCTTCTAAGGTATTTTTCCTCCAAAAAGAAGCGTTTTTGGTCATTTTCCTAAAGTTGATGATTTTTGTCAATCTCCCTGTGTAATATTGCTTTCCAGGTTTCAATTTCCTTCTGCAATGTGACCTCTCGCTTTTGGATATTGAAAAAATGTTTGTATAGTCCTTGACACTCTTTTTCATACTTGAACATTTTGTCTTCTAATTTGATGATTTTAAGCTTCAAGGAATCTAATTTTAATTGAGTTTCCGATTCTAATGTGCTCTCATTGACAATTTCTAACACTGTACAAAGCTTGTCAATTTTGGCTCTTGTTTCCTCGCTGAATCTTTTGAAATTTCTTCTTATCTTCAACGGTATTCTCAATTTCCCATCTCCCTTTGATTAATTGAGCATGACCATGTGAGTTTCAGTGTTGGCAGCGACCATTGGAACAGTTGCCTCCTGAGCTCAAATAAAATTAGCATTATTTGATTCAGCCAATAGGAAGTGTTTGTCCACATCATGCTTCCATTGGAGATTGAACCCTATCTGGTAAAAAATCTCTTTGACTATCCCCCAAATTTTGGTATTCAACTCGGCCACCAGATTCTTAATTTGGGTGTTTGATTGCCAGACTCACTGTGATGTGGAGATTAAGCCAGCGCAAATCTGCTAAAAGGTGAAGCTTAGTTGTTTCATTAACGCCTGCTGTTGTACACTTTTGTGTTAAGTGTACTCAACTAGATCAGAAATCATCGCCAGTTGAAGGACTTGGATAGCTCTCATATTTTGGGTAGTTGGCTGCACATACTTGATAGCATACTACCAATGTTACCTATGCTTTGCAAATAACCCACTAAGGTCAAAGTGTTCATATTGAGTAAGTTTTTGCAGTATCATCTTCACTCTTCCTGATTGGTTGTTTGGTGGAATAATTACAGATTAGATAAAGAGTATTGGTTGGTAAAATTTTGAAATCCTCTCATCATGATATCACTAATACTTGGTAAGTTTTCTCAGATTCGCTCTTAAGGTGGTTCATAGATTATTACAGAGGTATCATTAAAACCAATTATTGATAAATGGATATATTGGAGATCCTCCAGCATACCCGATTCTAATTCAATGTTTCCTCTATGGGATGTTGATATCATGACTCTATGTTTCTTTGGTGCTCCATGTTAGTTAAATAATTTGGTGTTATTAAAATTTCATAAACTTGACTCAACCCCTGTAGCAAGCACCACGTCTAAAAACCATGTGATTTTCACTGGTGCACAGGTTTGCTTAACTGCTGACCTGGGGAATAACTATGAACTTGCTAATTGTATGAAGACAATTAGCTTAGTCAAGTTTAGATATATGGGTAGATTTGGCCCTACTCTGGAATTTATTATTATGGCAAGTGACTTCAGCCTCACTCTGGCAATATAAAGATTAAATGACTCTAGCTTCACTATGGCTTTATAAAAATTTAAAGTGACTTTGGCCTAACTCTAACGTTGACACGTAAACAGGAAGTACTTATTTACAAGAAGCAGATAAACTACAAAATATAATAAGTATAGAACTAGGTCTAAGATATATCTCAGTATAAGGTGTTTTTTACTAATAATTTTTAGGGATTATCTATAGGCAAAATTATGGGATGTCATGTGTTAGGGGCAAATTGTGGTAAGCACAATGGCATCAGCATGCCTAGTTGACAAAAAAGAGATATCGGTTCAATTTTAGGAAAGATTCAGCTGATATTCATTAGAAATAGCGTATTTAAATTGCCAATCATACCATCCCACATATCAGCTATCAGCCTGCAATTTTTCAAAACTAATTGCCCATTTTAAGCCAATTTACTCATATTTACGTTAATGGCAACAATCCCCAACAAAGATGTAACCATAAATATCATCAGACACAATCCTCTGATAATTACAATTAACCATTTGGTCAGTTATTATCACTAAATAGATGACACAAATTAAATTGTCATCTAAAGCTTAATTGATAAGCTAATTTAAAATATGCAAACCAATAATTTAAATAAATTGAAGCTTTATTAATCCCAATCTGGATAATGTGGTCATATAAAATTCCCACAGCCATGTATGGCTCCAATCTCATCCTTCAGTTTGTGGTCCTGAATGGGACTACTCACCTTGCTAGCCTAGGCCATTTGCCACAACAAGCCCAGAATTTAATAAAATTTCTCAATTGATCCTCCCATGCCATCATTACCTCTTCCCCTGACCACCCATTCTGGGCCTGCATCAAGGGCAGGCAGACCATCTGTCTGTCCTGCTTTAAGTTGGATCACTCAAAGCATAAATGCCCCTCTCTTGCTAATTCCGCTGGACCTGCGTTGTCTCTGTCTGGCCTCAATTTGCCACATATCCCACTGCCTTTCTGGTATGAGGTACAATCCTTCCCCACCCTAACCCCAAATCCCGCTGCCACCATGGTGCCCACGCTGCTTATCATCCCCCTCCTCAGTCCAGTGCCACCTGCGCCTCAACCAATCAGGAATCAACTTTGAACAACAGTTCATTCCCACATTATTCTGCAATTGACAGACACAGTCTAACATATACTAAACCTGATTTCCAGTACATTTGAACCTATGGACTTCGTTGGATGAAACCAATAAATGGGTAATGTAATTGAAAACTTAAAAACCCAAATTGAAGAATTTATCCAAGTGCAGAACTCCATTCAGATCCCTCGGTGTTTTTATGCCCCCCAATTGAATGCTCAAGTGTTCTGATCTGAACACCAGCTTGCTATTGCAGCTGCTGATCACCAAGATGTTAGCAAAATCTGCGAGATGGCTGATTTGTCAGTAGAAATACTCGCCAAGGAAATCCCTCATCTCATTATTTCTCTGACCATAGCCCCACAGGGCAAACTTGATATCCTAACCCTCCACAAAAAAGCAAAAGCCGCCATCCATAAAGTTGCTATTGCTTTGATAGCTAAGCCAAAAGTCATTCAAGCCACCATTGCTTTATTATCCCAGACTTCCTTTCATCCGCCATCATGTGGAAAAGTGCTTTTCCCAGTACCTAGGTGCAGTTTTTGCTGCAAGTAATCTCGCCAACTAGCTGACTTTCAGTCAACTCATTCCCCATGTTGGTGATCACCCCACACCATTGCTCTCCGCCTTGACCCAAAAAATCTCCTATATAGGAACACTATGTTGATGACGAGCCCCCCAATCTCCTTTCTTCTTCTGCCATGATGGGTTGAGTGACTTGTCACTGTACCACCTGGTTGGTTGTGTTATCATTTAGTTGTGTTTTGGACGCTCGTTTTGGGCGGTTAAATCATTCTGTTTGGGTAGGTCTGTTAATTAGTTTTTTTAGCTCTTGAGCTTCGGTAATATTTGTACTCTGGTTGGTGTACCTTGAATAAATTAAAATACATCATGATCAAGCGAGAGTGCTAAGCCATGATTTACAGATATACAAAGTTCCAAGTATACCTCCACAGATTAAATTTAAGGTTGTGACCAACCACACCTCCTTGCTATGTCTACAGAAGCTTTTGGAGCTGGAAGGGCGCCTCAAATGATGGGTATTAGGCTTCAAGCATACAACTTCAATAAGATTCACCATCTCAGCGCAAAGCATCAGAACGCTTTCTGCTTATCATGTCTACTTATTGTTACCACTATGGCAAACCTTGCCAACCTATTGTATTTAAAAGACAATCAGCAGCTTAATACCAATTAATAACCTCAAGTAATCCAAGCAATAAAAGGGATGAAACATGATACCTTATGGAAAAATGGAGAGCTATATGATTAAACTAATGGTGTTAACTTGAATTTCCAAGGCTCTATGATTGTCCTGACATTATAATAAATGGCCACAAGGTAGTAGGGCACAGAGGTCTACAAAAGATGATAGCATTCCTGGACCCATAATATTATCCAGAGAGCATTCACTTTGATGTCATCAAAACAATTTTTGCTGCCAACAATGTCAGGCGAAGAAGCCCTTCCTCAAGATTACATCCTACCGCCTGGTGAAGAGCCATTCTGTGTGGCACACGATAGCCATCAACGTGATGGAGCCCTTGCTGGCTAGCACTAATTAAATCATTTACATTATGGTAGCGATATACCACCTTAAAATTTGGTAGAGGCATGAGCAATAAAGGACCCATGAGTGGTAACTACTGCAAAACCATAATGGAGTGCCAAGATTAATAAAATTTCTAAGCACGGTTCATACTCATGTATAATGTAACCAACTTCATCTCACACGTCATCCCCAAACTAAATGGGTTAATTTTTATCCGCGGGCACTAATCACCCCATAACAGCTTGAGTCTAATGAAAATTCAAGTTTGTTAACGAAATGTATAAAATATCCTTATAAAACTCACAATGAATAAAATATTATACTAGAGCTCCCTCCTCTCCAAAACAATTTTCATGTAAAAAAATCAGCTATCACTCAGCGACAGTGTAGAGCCCCTTCCAGATACTCTACAGGAGACACTAAGCCCTGCCTCTAATACTCTAAAAATTTGTAGATTTTATTTATTTTGGGGAATGTCAACCAGGGGACAAGCACTTCTGATATAGTGGGGAAACTAATGAAATTCGAAAAATTAAAGACACCCCAGAGGGTTCAAGGTTCCTCTTGTTGTCTCCAGGATCACCAAGTCTAGGTTGGTAGGGAAGGGCGGTTATGCTTGTTTATTCTTGGATGCAGCATGTGTGAAGTAAAGGATCAACCTTTAGGAACCATATGGGGAACCAAGTGTTGATTGTCCTTCTGTTATGGGAGGTCATGTGTCCAAACAGCCATGCTTGGAAATGTTCCAATATATGGCTGTGGAAGCGATGGATGGATTCTTGGATTGTAAGCGCTGCTCCAGTGAATGATTCCAATACTATCGTATGGATTGTCCATCATGCTATTGCTACTATTAACGCCATGAGGGATGGGTGGATAGGAGAGTCCATTTTTAAAGCAAACATGTTCCTTGCTAGGCTGAATGGTTGTCCATTTTCTTGGTGGAATAGGCGCATGGCCTCTTTCCATATAGCCATTGATGTTGGGCATTGTTCTAAACGGTGTGCTAGGCTTCCATACTGACCACATATTGTACATGAGGTGTGAGTGGCATTTGACCGTTCTGCTGTGTGATATAATCTCCTCATGCACCTCCATACATGTGCTCTTATTATTGGTTGGAGTAGAGGGTGATGTGTGTATCTCCATACTCTTCTTTGAGTCTCCAGGTTGTAGGGTATGTCCATATGTTCCAGGTAATCTATCCTGGCTATGGTACTCGGATTGCTGCATATTATATTGTCTGTGACTATTTGGTCATTGATTTCCTGTCTGTGAGTTAGCCTTAGACGTCCTTGGTGACTGGTTTGGCCACTTGTGTGGATCCGCCATGTCGCTCTTCTAATGGCTAAGAGTATTCATTTAAAATGTGAAGGAGTGCCGTGTGGTCCTGCAGCTGTAGGATGGGATGTCAGATACTATAATATGTGTTTGGGTAATCTGGGTTTCTTAATTGGAGTGCTCGTGTGAAGTTACATCTTTCAGTTCTGGCCCAATGTGTATCTGGAAGATCTGGTCAAGTTACCTGAGCTATCCAGGATCCTAGTATATGGGTCGCTTGCTCAGCATAATTAGTAAGCCCCATACCTCCATTCCTTCTAGAGCCAAATAGGATTTCAAGGCGTACAGGGGGTTTTGGTTGGACCAGATCCATCCTTGTAATAGGGCGTGAATTGTGTTGAAGAAGGACGGTGAGAAAGCGATTGCATGGGCCGTGAACCATATAATTGATAGAATCATAGAGTTGGCTACCATGACCCTTCCTGTTAGACCTGTTTGGTGTCCATATAGGGAGATAATGCGTTTTTTTATTTTGTTAAGAAGTTGATTTTCCATCATGGAGTTGGCTTAACCTCCTGCTTCTAACCATACCCCCAAGTGACGAACAGGTCCAGCTGTTGTCTTGGTGGTGAAGGGAAGTTTAAGTGGGGTCGCTGCTGATTTTCGCCTCCTATGTCTGGTGAGGAGTCTTGATGTTGTATTAGTTTGTTGGCCTTAGGTAGATGGCGTCCAATGGGTCTGATATTTTCCCAGGAGTATAATTTCCGTTTTCTCAGTGTTAAGTGATGCGTTTCTTAGGGCTGAGTAATCTTTAAATATCTCCTCAATTCTGCAAGCATCCTGATTGTTAGATATGCCCACCACACAATCATCAGCGAAGGCCATCATTTTGACTGGTGGTTGGCCCTTGACATTGATTCCCTTGAGAAGTGTATTTGTATTCCGGATTAGAGGGTTCAAGCTAAAATTGTAAAGTAGAGGGCTTAAGGGTCTCCTTGTTTGATCCTCTCTGTGGGATGACTGGGTTGGTTAAAAAACCTGCTCCCCACACAGCCATGGTAGCAGACTCTGTGAAAAACATCACCCGGTTTATAAATCTATTTGGGCATTTGAATTTTTGAAGGCAGGCTCTAAGATAGGTCCAGTTCAACATGTCATATGCTTTTTTTTTTTTTTTTTTTTAGTACTAGATGGTCCCAACCCAACATGTCATATGCTTTTGTTGGTCTAAAAAGACAAGTTCTCTAGAGGTTTTGGACTGACAGACATTTGCAACTCTATGGATGTTGTCCCATATGGATCTTCTTGGAACAAATCTATATTGTGAAGAGGATATTGCGTCAGTTGCAATTTCTCCTAGTCGTTTGACCATGATTTTTGTGAAAACTTTTGGTATCTGTGTTGGTTATGGAGATTGGGCGCCAATTGAAAAGGTCTAGTCTTTCTCCTTCTTTTGAACAAAGTGACTATGTAGGCTTCTTTGCCTCCAGGTAGAAGGCAGGTTTCCATAATACAATTATTCATTGAAGCAAGAAGAATGTTAGCAGTGTTAGTAAAATATTTTATGTAAAATTCATAGGGAATCCCATCTGGTCAAGGGAATTTCCCTCTTGGTGCACCGCGTACTACTTCCCATAAATTTCTCACGTGATATTAACTTGAATAAATTGTTATTATGGGCTGTGGTGTCAATATGTTCACACTTAAGGAATTTTTTTGATTTTTTTCTGGTTTGACTGGTTTGAATTTATACAATTTCATATAAAACCTGTGCACTGGTTGCGATTTCTTTGGGTGTTTCTGCTATGGATTTGTCTGGTCTACGGATCTGAGTGCAAGCTATCACATTTTTCCAGGCGTGGAATCAGTGGAAAAAATAGATTGAGGAAGGTTCTCCATCTCTTATGTTTTTTGCTTTATATTAAACTCCAACTCAGTGTTGGTTTTCGCGGATAAGGGTGTTTAGCTGAGCAGAAACCTCCGCCCATTTGCGACCCCATCCAAGGCTATACCCTGTGCATGGGACGTTGTTTTCTAGGTGGTTAATTTCTGCCAAGGTGTGCTTGATAATGGCTGAAGCTGCCCTGTGCCTTCTAGACGATGTATGTTTGATTTGTTAGGTTGTTGATTTTTTGAAGTTCCCCAGGTGGTTAGTGGGTCCAAGCAGAAAGATGTTTAAAAATCCAGGGCTGAGTATATTTTCTCCATCCAGGATTAAAAATATGAGTCAGCTAAACTTTCTAGCGTATTCTGCACCATCTAGGTGCTTGGGTACTTGGTTCCACCAGTTTGTAGGACACTGAAAATAGACAATGCTCAGAAAATTTTTGATTTTTGTAGTTTAAAATTTTTGAATTGTGTGATGGAAAATTATCAGTGCAAGTATCAGGTCTATCCATGACATAGAGACAAGTGTACCATTGTGTACATGTGGGCGTGTCAAGTTTTGTAGCAGGGGTAGCCTTTTTGGTAGCAGATCATATAGTCCCAGGGCGGCCTTTAGTACGTGGAGTTCCACTTGCCCTTGTGGTATCTCCGTTGTTTATGGCCATCAGTCCATATCTGAATGAATCCAGCAGTTCATATCTCCCATGATGAAAGTATTTGCTGGTAGATTTAGTTGTGTTAGGGCTGTTAGAAATTCTCTTTGGTCAGGTGCACCATTCAGGGTGTACACACTGGCTATTGTATGCACTTTGGTGTGCCATGAGAAGGTTATGGCAAGTATGCAGCCATCCAGGAACAACTTTTATTGATAAATTTAAAGTTTTGGTTCGCGCATACTTTCACCCCACAGTGTTGTGACCAAAAAGATATTGTTGGGAGGATCAAATTTCCCATACCTCCTCCTCTCCCTTTGGACAGTGGGTTTCCTGCACCGCCAGGATATCCACAGGTGGGTTTTGTAGGAGACTCAACTTCTTGGCCCAGGACGTTAAGGCCTTGAGTCCTGCTATGTTCAGCGTCCCTATCTCTACTGAGACGCCTGATGCGCCTCATGAGCGGTTAGTGGGGCCCCCTGGCCCTACTCCCTCGCTCACATTACTCTTCAATGCACCTCTGCTGCGGAGGGCATATCCATGAGTAGGAGTTGGGGTGTATTCTGCCCCTTTCATTGCCGCTGTTTTCGCTTTTCTTTTGGCTTTGCTTGGTTTCAATTTATCATTGCAGTGCACTTGTGTGCTTTTATTGGCCGCATTATTTTCTTGTGCATTACATTGTTGATTTCCTTCCTGATTAGGTTATATTCCACAATTTCAGGGGGTGTGCCGAACACCAGTTTTGTTGCATTTATTTCCAAATTGGGTTCCACAAATTTAATCTGGTCAGATTGGTTTTTTGGTTTTCTGGGGAATTTGACAGGCTCATCAATTCAAATTCATCCATGTCTTCTTGGATCTGTTCTGGTGATATGGATGATTCCGCCAAGGCCTTTGCCTTGGCCATGGCCAGCTTGCGAGCTTGTTTGGCCAACTTTGTTCTTTTGTGGAAATTGGGTCAAACATTTTATATTGCCCATGTTCTCCCCAGTTGAATGCTTGTGTTGTATCCGTGACTTTGGCGTACTCTGAGTCGTCTTAGCCCATTTCCTTATAGAAATATTTCTCTCAACCCTTCTTTTATGAGACAAGCATGAATCTTGTGCCCAAAGGCCTGGCAGTGGTTGCATATGGGGGGTGCGCTCCTTACTGTTGTGAGGAACAGCTGGGATTTTTCTCATAGATGGTGAAGGATGCAATGTGAGGGATTTTGTAATATCCTCCACTACCTCCTAGTTCAGGTAAATAATTGTGATTGCCTTCCCAGTGCTAAGGGTCAGCATCAGCTGTAATCTTTGCATCTTAAATTGTTTGATCTCTCCATAGGCTTAAAAGCCTTCTCAGATGTCTGTAACTACTGTGCGCGCCAGTGTGGTCTGAAGAAAAACAAAAATATAAAAATATCTTTAGATTCTGTCTAATGGGTGAATTTGGTTGGTACCAAATGCTGTCTTTTGGGAAGTTCAAGTACTACTCTGACTTTTGCTGCTTCATTCGCTTCTTCCGCGGTTTCAAACCCATGATCTACCAAACCTTTGCAGATAGTATGGGTTTTTAAGTACACCGCGTGAAGGAAAAATTTATGTTGGGCTTCGCCAAACTTCTTTCACATTGTCAGTGTTTTTACGCCCAGGAAAACTTGTATCCCATGTTCCACCAATGACAGTGGTCGCAATTGGTATACTTTCAATAACTTCAGTTTTTACCAAAAAATTAAATAAAACCCATGGGTGCGCCACCTCAGGTTTTTTTGTTTTTACTGAGATTTTTATTTTTACCTGTGCGCTTGGTACCTTTGGGCGGTGCAGGTCTGGGTCCACTGCCCTTTACCGCGTTCGCCCAACTCTTTGCTTTATTACTCATACTCATCTCACCTGGTATTGATTATCAAATTGTGCTGTTTGAATCGAATCATGTTACTAAAAGTTATAGTAATTGGAAAGAAAAATAAAACTTTGTAGATTACAATATTAAAATAGATATAAAATGCTACCTGGCAAACTTGACGACCACATTATAAAACTATATACTAAAGCGTAAAACACTAGCTTATCCATGAAGATAAGGACTACAACGCTAATCAACAACGGCATAGCATACTTTACAGTTTAAGATAGGAGAACATGTCCTGATCCACAACCAGCACAAACCCTGGACAAAGGATCAAATCTATAAACATATGGATTGGACCCTTTAAAATTATAGAGAAGATGTCTGCTAATGCCTATACAATCAATGAGCCAGTGAGCAGTTGATTCAACAACTGAGTGCATACTAAGCTCCTCCAGCTGTATAATAATAAAAAAGAAGAAAAGTCAAGTATAGAAGATGATATTACTAATAATATTTTTAAGATTATAACTATTTTTGACATGAAAAAAGATTGATAAAAAATAATACTAGCAGAAAAAGAAGAAGAAGAAGAACAGAAAGATGCAACTGAACCCACATGGAACAACAGATGAAATACACTTAATTGCCTTATGTAAATAGCTACTCGTTGAAAGCCTCAACTTCACTTCCTCAGATCCCTCTGGGCAGCCTTACACAACATCAACTGGCATTATTTACACCTGCTCCTACTATGTCACCTCACAGTCATTTCATTCTCTTTAGCCACTTTGGCCTCCACCCATGTCAAAGACAGATCACTCCTTGGAGGGTGCGGTGTCAGCATCAAAATGGGAACAATCTGACATTGGGAGGTGGAGAGGCATCTGAAGATGACCTTCTAAAGGAGACAGGATTGGGAACGTGGGTGGAGCCATAAGGGAGATAGAGTAACCAGTTCAGTGAAACAGATATGCCCCTGGGTCATTAGGAGAAAGTCCGCAACCAAATCTACTGGCAGTCCTGAGACTGTAACTAATAGTCAATGAAGGGAGGATCCATATTAAGAGGAAATAAATAAGGTGCTTTGTTCCATATTGAGGAGTAACATCTGCTCTGACAAAGCATTTCATGAGAAAATAGTCCAGGACAGATAGGCACGGGGAAAGAATTTTTAATGAAGAGTAGGCACCCATTGTGCCCAATCAAGTACCGCTCAAAGGTGACCCATTATAGAACTGAAGTCACCTATAGGAAAAAAGAAATTTATATTCCATATGAGAAACATCAATGTAAGGTACTAATTTGGGTCACTAGCATCCAGAGAATGTAACAAGGTGGAAATCTTATGCATATAGTTGAGCCTGTTATCTTGAAAATTCACCCTCAACAAATGGAGTTGGTCCAGATCATTATTAAACTTATTTGACCAGATAACTAACATGCAACAAACAAAGAATAGCGTCAGACAGACCAACAGCCACTATGACTGATGAGAGTCAGTTGGTGGTAGCATCAGGCAAAAGAAGCTATCCAACAAGAGCTGCGCCGCCTCAGTAATTGAAGATTCCTGACAATGCTCCCCACTGCAATGCAACAGAGCCACAAGGTACCCAAAAAGAACGTGCTAAGACATCAGGTAACTGATAAATTCCAGGGGTCTACTATTTATCTAGAGCAGTTGCAACATCCACCACTATCACATTATCTTCATAACTGATGTAAGAAAACTCATCAATAACTGGGCCAGGATTTGGTTCACCTCAATTGTGCCATGCTCCTAGAAAATATAAGCAATATGAGTGTGTGTGTGAATTATGAATGACGACATCATCACATAAAAATCAGCAATTGAAGGACTATGCCCAATTGGGTTGGGACCATCTAGTACTAAAAAAAAGAAGAACTATGCCCAAGAAGACTTATCATCCAGTTAGAGAGGGAAGTGTTGGAAAATTAGATATGAATGGATTATAAGCCTAAATTATTGACCAAAGGAACATTGCTATCTTCCAAGATCCTTACTAAAATATTACCAATATTATACTGGGGTTCAATGTCAATTGTCAATAAGAGATTTTGTTAGGAAAAATGTGGACAACTTTTGTGGAAAATCCATAACTAAGATCTTCTTTGCAAATATTGATATAATTTTCCCAAGTCAAGAACGTCCATTGGTGGAAATCAGAGTGGATTCCCCATCAACCCCAATGGGCAAGGGCTAACTACCAATAACTAACCAACAGAGTGGTATAAGTACCCAGGGAGGGATACCAACACGTAGAGAAAGTTATATAATAATAAGTAGTGTAAATCTATTAAGGAGAGAGAAATGAAATCAAGGGTGTTTTCTTTATTGTTCCTTTGACTTGATGATAGTGCAACTCTTTCAATAATATGGCCATCAATACGAAGGTATTACTTATCACTTGGTATATTAACGAGGGATGGAAACCTTCATATTTCTCTCCCATTGCAGTTAGTGGCTTAAGTGGTATTCCTAAGTCCGCCATATCTCAAGTAAACAGGATTGTGGCCAGATTTGTTGGCAATTGTTTGTTGAAAATCTATACATATTTAAAAATTTTTAACTTATAAAAATTGTATAAATGTGAACATATTTATATATAGATATCCGGTTTCCAAAAGTATATAGTTTTGTTTGTCACAAAGTCACTCATCTATGTAGTTTTATAAAAAAAACTGAAATTAACTTACAGTTATATTGAGTTTGTCATATAAGCTAAAAATCTCTGCGCTAAATTGTGCTAAAAAAGTATAACCAGTATAATGAGTTATATCACCTATTCCAATTAATTTTGAGATCTGTATGAAACAATTTCTAACTATAACATAAGTGAAATAACACTTCTATTGTATGACTCTTATAACTTAATTATCACTCAGCTGATATTTTTATCTAAAGCAAATTAGCATTTATAAAGCTTTCTTGAATATTTGATATCACTCGATTTATTAAAATAAAAAAATAACTTATTATAGAAAATTGTCTGTCTTAAAAAGAGTGATTGATTCATTTTTCGCTTTCCTTAAACAACTTAATGTTACTGTAATAAAAGGTATATACCTAATTCAATTATCTATTTCAACTCATGAATAATTCATTTAAAAATGCATTACTTAGTTCTAAGTTATTGCTTTGGTGAAAGTGGAAGAACGGTGATAAAACTTATGAGATACATTTCCCAAAGATTTTCTGTATCTTAATATTATAGAAATATATAAGAAGAGTTCAATTATAGAGCTTTTGACATATTATACATAATTATATCTACTAATACCTTTTAAACAATAATGATAGGTTGTTTATCTTTATTAATAGCCATATAGTAAATTTAGGTAGAAATTTTAAACTTTAGATTCAAATTTTGTTTTAATACAATTAAGGGTTTCTGAATTATTGTACATATTATGTGAATATCAATAGCATAACAGCTCAGCTACGCATTATTATATTTATATTTATTCAGTTTTCACAATAGCATATTCTGTAGTTTATGAAAAGTATAAATTGATTTTAAAATAAGCCAACTCTATATATACACTGAAATCTATACATTATAATCTAGAATAACTACCTTGATGCATTTTAAGTTTAAAAGTTCCTTTTAACTCAAGTTGCCCATTCTAAGTAACTAATTTTAATAAACGCTGCTGTTTTAAATGGCTTTGTAATATTTAAAATATCAGCTGATAAAAAATCACATCACACATGAGATCTAAAATCTACAATAAACCCTTTTAAGATTCCTTAAACAACACATTACCACTAAGTATCAATTTGGAATATATATATATATATGCACAACAATCTTGTAATTTATCTTCATCAAGGATAAGAATATGTTTATATAAAATTGATAGTGCACAGAAACCTTTGCTAAGATAATAGTTCAAATATAATGATAACTATTCTATCTAATTCAAAGCACCACAGTGACTTTTATGCATTATAATAGACTAATAATTGATCTCTATGCTATTAAATTGTTGGCAAACATAGATCTCAAAAGTAAGGATACATGCATAAACATTTGGGAACTTTTGCCATGTTACTATTATAAACTATATGTAAGAAAAAGTATAACTCTCCAAGATAAAAAAATTTAATCAAATTGATAAAAACACATTTTACAGTGATAACACCCTCCATAGCTTATAATAAAGCCCCAGAAACCCTCCAAAAGGAGGTGGCATATTAAGAAAAACAAAAGATAATGACGGATGATGCATGGCGGCTCCCACTTTTGGGTTGGGCACCACTAATGCTGAAAAAGGCAACAACAGATAATTATATATAAAATGGCTTTATTGGAAATGAAGTGAGACGACCACCAGAGTTTGGTCACAGAAAAATACTATTTAAAAGAAATTTGGATTGATAGGCCTTGATCAATCATTTGGGGCTTAAATTTATTTTGTCCAATAAGAAGATGATACCATCAAAGGTAGTTCTATAGCTCAATAATGTGGGAATTTTGAGACTTTGACACAAGCTTAATGTTACATTTTTAAGTAATTAGATCTACAAAATGAATCCAACCCCCATTTGGAATTCAAATGTAGCAACCATCCTTGTTCAAACTATAGTGTAGGATCTCTTAAACTACAAATGTAATACCCTAAATCCTCACACAATCACTGGGGATTAACATTGGCCTAAAGGCCTTAACCCAGCGCCAATCCACTGTATATTTGAGACTACGGAATAATTGCCAACCTGACCCCTTGGCCTTCTTTATTATAAGTCTGGGGGAGAGCCTTCTCTGCGTAGACCAGGTGATGTTCCTGTTCCCTATAAAAAAGGATCTAATAAGGGCAGAAGTTCTTCTCATCTCACAGGGAAATCTCGCCCATGTGTTAGATGAGCATTGGGTAACAGCCCTCCATTTGAAGATCCCACCACCTGTCCCATAATTACTTCCGCCAAATTAGTACCGCAAATTTAGGGAATTTGTTCTGAAATAACTGAAATTTAGCATCCCCATGGGGAAAAGGGTCCATTTGAAGTCAATGGCAACGAGCCCTTGAAATTAAGGTCCAAAAGCCTTAAATCCTCGGCAACAAAGCCCAGCGGGCGTGCACATCTGGTAAATGGAGTGTAAAGTGATGAATCCCGGCAAAACTCACCAGTGGCATTGGGCCATTGGTAAATGTTGTCGTTGGTTTTAAACCTGCCTCAAAAAAATTGGAACAAAGCCCAACGGTCATGTACCTTCTAAGAAGAATGTACCAGTGTTGAATCTTTAGCAAAACTTGCCAATTGCATTGGTCCATTGGGAATGTTGTCACCAGTTTGAAACCTAATTCAAAAACATCGGAAACAAAGTCCAATGGGCGAGTACCTTCTAAGAAAATATGTCTAATGTCAAATCTTTGGTGGAACTTTCCAAGGGCGTTAAGTCAACAAAAAAAGTCTCCGCCAGCTTGGAAACCTCCCCAAAAATATCAAGATTCTCGTCCAATGAATCCTGCTTGGCTGAATAGACACCAAAACAACTGGGTGCAGGCGGTTTGGGTACCTCAAACCCGTTCTCAATCTCTTGGGACTACTCTTATGTGGGGTGGCCTTGGGAGGTTCCTGTTGCCCATTCGGCAAGACACCATCACACTATCAAAAGTGGGGTAAACCACAATTTGGGCGTTCAAGGTCAAACTGATTGAGTTTTTCCCACTGCTGACTCTTTCAAAGTTAATTCAAATTAAGGCTATTTTTCTCCCCTCAATCAAAGTTCGCCAGATTAGTTAAAGCTTGAGGGCCCCAATCCAATGCTTTTCCAAGCTAGTAACCAAATTGATCAGCTTATTAAGCAGTTGTAACAAATTGATAAATTGAAGGTTAATTTTCTTAGCTTACTATTTATTAAAATCACCCCGCACTCCCACTATTTGCTTTATTTTAAATTTTTCTTTGCCAAACTCCCTACAACATTAACAATGAGGCCCCTTGGGCCCCATATTGGCTGGGAAATCCCAGTCATGATAGTAACTCTAGTTCCTAACGCAGTAGAATAGGCTTATTTTGTAAAAAAATAACTTGGGAAACAACCTGATCGTCAAGGCCATCCACCAGCAGGATATTGGTATCCTGTGGGGCCAACTATCCCACTCTAGGCGGTGATCAGCCCCCTCGCCACTGTTTTCATAACCAGTTCTTCTATGTAGAGCCTTAATCTACCCAATCTAATTGCGCAACTCCCTGCACTAAGGGCCACTGAGTCTGGAGTTGCAACAGCCTGGTTCTTTTCTGTTTTTCTTTTTATGCTTGCAGCCAACTGACATACAATTGTCACACATCTCCCCACAAAAGTCAATGTCATTTGAGCGGCAATGCCTCTGGCATTATAGCTTGCCTTTTGAGTGCTTCTGCATCCTGACTGGCAGGACAGTCTAAACATTTTTTCCATCTCCCTGGCATTTATTCCCTCCTTGACTTTAAATTTTCACCAGGAATTATGTTTTGAAATTCACATTACCCTCCAGTTTTTGGCACCACCCCTCTTCTAGGGGCCTATCAATAAAGAAGTTTCTAGGGGTGGGGTGACTTCATGGCTGTGGTCAGTGAGGCGGGCTTAGGATCAGTGGCATTTGGAAGTATTTTTGGAACATATTGTCATGTCTTATGCATGTGAACAATTATGAGCTGGAACCCAGCTGTTTTCCACAGTGTCAAAACCTTCTCAAGATGCCAGATATCAAGCCTTTCCTAGACCAATGGGAGGCCATAATCTCCTTCACTTACCACTCAGGTGCTCTTTCTACAAGATATGAATATGGGGTCTCAGAGGGAACTCTTAAAATAGAGACAGGTTTATCTCATGAAAGTTGGCAAAGATCCGGAACTTTGGTGAAGGTAAACTGATATGAGCATGCCCCACTTTTTCTAAAAAAGTGATAATGTCCTACTTTAGTTGGTTTAGTTCTTCCGTGGCTGTTTGAAAGGGATGTCCTTTGCATTGATCATTACAAGATCACCCTCCTTATATTCTGTATCTACCCTTCTCTTACCATCAGTATTCTCTTTTTAAACCTTGATGGCCGCTTCCAAGTTTAAATTTATTCCCTGGTGTACTTTCCTGATCACTTTACATGGTCCATCACCACTGCTACATTGGAACCCTACCTGGGTTCTGTGTTGAATGAAGGACTATACCCACTATTTGCAAAAGAAAGGAGAATACCCTGTAGGGTAATGCTGGCAATTTTATAACTGGATTGTGCTAAAATAAGGTGTGAGTCCTGATACTAATGGTCAGCAGCCTTGTCCGCCGTAAAATTGTTCCAAACAGCTGTCCATTCTCTATGTATGACCATCTAATTGTGGGAGGAATGCAGAGAGTGACAAGGATGAAGTTGAAGTGTCTTACACAACTCTTCCAAAATTACGAATGTGAACTGAGGTCCACAGTCACTAATGATCTTCTGAATTACGCCAGTGGAGGAAAAATATATAAGAAATGAATACCTTGGCCATTTGTGTCACTATAATTGTGGGATGACATGGTATAAAATGGGCAAGCTTAATGAAGTGGTCCACCACCACATGATAGCATCATACCCATTGGATAGGGGTAGTTCCAAAGTAAAGTCAGCTGATTGGGATGTCCAAGGCCCTTCTGCTTTCTGGACATGTACCAACAAGTTAGCAGGTTGTTGAGGAATTGACTGGACCTAATAGTCAGATATTCGATATCAAAGGTTATGATTCAGAGTTGGGACCATCTAGTACAAAAAAAATGGTTATGATTCAGGTGTATCCTAAGTATCTGAACTTGGGACTTGCGGCCTAGCGATTTCACTTAATTATATTTTACTATGATGACACAGGCTCAAGGGCTTTGTTAATTAGGTCAAACTTAAAGTTAAGTTTTGATTTAATGACTTGGACATGTGGGCTTTGTTGGTCTATGTTGAAATTAGTTTTAAAGTCGGTTAAGTTTTTGATCAAATTAATTACTAATTAGTGATAAGAATTGCCTTGGTATGTGCTGCCAATTGCATGTGAAAGTGAATTGGTTCAGCTATTTTGAAGACGTGTATGAAACGCCATCTCAAGGATGATGACGGTGTTTACTCCAACTCTGAGGATGAGTATGATGCCCTGAGCTGAAGTATTTTTAGACGTCCTTACAACTTTTTATGAGGCCAAGGGCCACTGAAAGTAAGGCGTCATGGGTAAGATGCGGTTAGCATCGAACCCTATAAATAACCCTTGCATTTGCACTAATAAAGACATCCTTTAACTTCTGATTAAGTTTATAATTTAACTTATAACCTTTTTACGTTATCACTTTAAGTTATATTAAAGTCGATTTTCACTTGGGATCAGTAGGATCAGGGCAGCGTGCCATTGTCCAAGTGAAATGACCAGGTATACGATTGACATATTACCAAAAAGCTATATCATAAATTTAAAGCACCATCCTGTCTATTGTCCTCACATAATAGATGCTTGAAGCTGCAGTTTCCACCAAACAACGAACCAGCCATCAGGCGAAGCCCAAATCTTCAACACAGGTGGCTCAAACTCTGTTTTTATTCTGGTGCAAACAATTACTCCTTGGTATACCGTGCAACCTGTGCTGAAATTTACTTCCATTATAAGTGCATCGGATAAGCTCTAAGGTTTTTGCTTACCAGGATGGCCCCCAGAAATCCCATCATGATTATCTTTGGTTATCTCCAAGCAAAGAGGTCTGGATGGAACCCTTAAGCGTCCCTGGAACCATACCACTATTTCCTTTTACATGGTGTCATTTCAATAAATCTTTCTGGTTCAAGTTGCACATATGTCATGGATACATGACATAATTGAGGGGACAGAATGCAAGGACAAAGCTGAACGTCAGGAGGACAAAAAGGTCAAGTTACAAGGCCTTCATGACTTGAAACATACCCTGTACCAACGCTGGGTACTGGCAAGGTATGCCCAGGTTGGTCCTGTGGATGTGCGTGATGCTTGGCCTGGCGTTAAAGCCAGGGCGTTAAAACGCGCCAGCTACGTCCTCAACTCTGACGGTTTGTTACAGTTACTTAGCAACAGGGATTTGAAACCCGTTCCATTTATAATATTGCTAAGTTGGGTTGAGTCAATCTACATTCTATAAACTGAGTTCAGACAATCTTGAGTTTCAGGACCTGAGCCAATGGAAACATGCACCTATTGGTTCGCCTAGGTTTAGCACCACCTACGCCAATTGACAAATCTCTCAATGGTCTTTAAGTGTGGTTCCGCAATACCAACTTTCCTCGTTGATCATCTGGTTATTAGAAGCCCGTTCATTTTTTATTTTATGAGCATGTGTTTTTCATGTTTGCTGAACTCTACCAGGTTAATTTAGTCAAATGTGTGCCCTCCTTGCTTGGAGCTTTCTGTGCACTGTCCTTCTGGGTGGTGCTTGGTTTACCTTTTATTCAGCAGTGAGTTCCAAAGCAGGGGTGAGCACTAAGTACCAACCTCTACTGGAACTGGAGCGTTACAGAAACACTCTTGACATTAGATGTCCAACTCTATTTTTGGTTTTACTGAGACTTATTCCGAGTGGAAGATATTTGTAGTAGTATTCAAGCGCTTTGGTGGTGCACCGTGGTTAGGATGCTCTTGTCTATAGTCATCACATTCTCATTGACGGTGTTCCAGCTAGGCGTGTCTCTTTTTTCTGAAAACGGTGTTACTTCCACCCTATCAGCAAGTACATGGTGGTAATGGACCATTTTGAAGCCTAGTTGCTCAGGTTTCCAAGTTTTCCACCATTTTTCTAGTTATAATAAAACCAGACCTGACACCCCTCCTCCAGGAGTTGAGTGGCTGAGTTGGCTTCTATTTGGGGCACCTGCATTGTTGTTTTACATTTATCAAACTGTGTTGTAGGTGTTTGAGAGTATAGAGAGTTTAAAGCAACCATCTGGGGCAGGGCAACCCTGTGCCACCACTTCTGAGCTTTACTGTGGCTTAAACTGTTCATAATGATGTTGAGCGTTTCATGAGCCCTTATTTTTTTTACATCTGCTTATGTCTGGCTTACCTGTGTCCTTTGTTATCCAAACATTGTTTTTCCGTGACAATTTGGAAATATCAGCAATGAAAAAATCTAAAGAGTCAAGCTTTTCCGTTGGCTTCAATAATATGTTTGGCGCTTTTTGGGGAAGTCTCCTGCCCCAACCCAGAAGGGGCCAGGTAATTTGGCCATCATGGTTTCACCTGGGCCAGCCCCTATAAATACATGACCCAAAACCTCGCTCACGCATTGAAAAAGGAAGATTCTTATCCTTCCAATCCTTCATTTTTGGCGGAAAATTAAAGGTGATCAGGGGACCATCCTGAAACTAAATTGTATGTCTCAATTGACTCCGCCACTATATTTCACCCAAGGCAGCCCTTATAAATATGACGCTCATGCCTATTGATTTCTCCTTGTACAGGGGAGAGCTCCCCACCAATTCCTTCCCCCATATTGGTGGAATTGGAGAGTCTAGCGGGTCTAGCCCCAAAATTGATTGTAATAATTTAATTTAATAAGTTTTTCTCTGCACTGTGTTTTCGTTTATGCAAGTGGGGTCATCAATGAAGGGCCTGGGGGTGATGGCCTTGGATAACAATGTAAAACCGGCCACCAAATCAGGCATTGGGTCGTTAACGCCCAAAAACTCTTTTTATAATGCAAATTCATTAAATATAAAAGGGCTATATATAATATCTTGGGACTCTTGCATGAAACCCATTTCTGTATACCAAATCACTCCAGAGAACACACGCTTAAACCCTACCATGATTTTCAGAACACAGAGGGTGGAAATAAATTGCTTTTAAGATATTAGAAGTTTATGCAATTTCTGAAGATATGGTGCGATATGTGACCTCAGTAGTAAGAATGGCCAACTATCCCTCCCCATTCTATGATGTGAAAACTTATACTGGAGGCATGCTTATGCCTGATGAATACTTCTCTGGTGAAGTCTTGGCTTTGTCTGTTATGAACAAAGACTATTTTGAATATTTTTGTTAACTAAGACCCTTCCATCCCCTTTAGAGAAAATCAGCACAACGATTTTGGTGGATACCAGAGCCTCTGAGAATTTTATCAACCAAGACCTGGCCAACTACCTTGAACCAAATTACTCGCCAGGTGGTATGGTTAGGGGAGGGACTTCCAAAAGTATTCCCACTCTGAAGGTTCTAGAGTTAGTGTATTATCAAGTTGGCAGATATCATTTGTCTGACCACTTCCAAGCAATAAAAAACCTCTTATACCCCATTTTTTTTAGAGTGCAGTGGTGGCGAAAGTTTGACGTCAGGACCAACTTGAAAGATGATACTATATCACTAACTTTAAAGAATGGCAATGTAATAGTTTTCCATATATCTGAAGAGAACTCTCAGGGAAATTTGACCCAATGGCCCAAGGTCAACACACTCAGTATAGATCCGCTGCTAAAGCCCTCTTTGGAGGTACCCTTAGTTTCCTGTTTGGAGGGGCTGGATTCTTTATTTGATGCGGCTTCAGCCAATGTACTACCAGCTCATACAGAGTTTGATTGTTAGTTTAGCCTCACTGTTGATCTGGTGCGCATATCTTCTCCCATTTACTCCTTGACTGTATTGGAAGAAGCTGCGTTGTATGTGTGTGTCAAAGAACAGTTAGCTAAAGTGGTATGTTTTAGCGTACATCTCCAGTATGCTCCCCACTTTTCTTTGTGGAGAAAACTGATGGTACTCTATGCCCATGCGTAGATTATGGGAACCTAAACAATGTCACTTTACCATACTTGCATCACATCCCACTGAACTCACAGATTGCTATGTGGAGAAGGCGAAAGTCTTCTCCAAACTTGATTTCTTAAATTTATTCAATCAGATCTGTATCAAGAAGGGCCAGGAGTGGCTCAGCGCGTTATAAAACTAAAAAAGGGATTTTCCAGATTCGGGTTATGCCTTTGGGCTTAAAATGCATCTGCTATCTTTACACGTCATATTTATGCAGCCTTGGGAACCTGCTAGGTGTGTGTGCGCGGTGGCTTATATGGATGTATTCTGATGTTTTCCACTGACCATGAGTCCCATAAAATGCACCTACAGCAAGTGGTGAAGAGTCCAAGGGCAACCAACCTTACGCTGAAGATTAGTAAGTGCGAGTTCTTTAAGTCCCAGGTCACCTTCCTGGGAAACGTCATAATTGACCAAGGCCATATTATAACTTCAGACAAGGAGCAAAAGATTTGCAAGTGGACAACCTCAACCTTGGTAAAGGGAATTAGGAGTTAATTAGGTCGTGTACATTCTTTAAGAAGTTCACGGGAAATCTTTCTGAGGTGGCTGTGCCCTTGTATAAGGCAAGTAGAGCAAAGGTGCTCCAGTGGTCCCCCATTTTGCAGGATGCCTTCCAAGCGGTAAAGTGCACCATGTTGTCCACGTCCATTGTTCGTTATGTAGATCCTAAAAAGAGTTTATTGTTGCTACTGATGCCTTAAACTTCTCCATAACGGCTGCCTTGTTACAAGTAGGCAGAGATAGAATAGAGCATCCGGTAGGATATTTTCACTGGAAGATGTCTTTACTAGAATGAACAACGCTGTTTATGACAAAGAGTTATTAGCAGTGATTGAGACGCTGACCTATGGAATCATCACTTGTATGGCTCATCCCAACCCTTCCATGTATGTACAGATCAACAAGCCTTGTTTTAATACTGTGCACCTCATATCTTGACTCCATGGAAAACCTACTGGCATGAGACCCTGGCCCAATTTGTGTTTTCAAATGAGTTTACCAAAGGAAAGGAGAATGGTTTGGCGGATGCTTTGACCCGGAATCATACACTAGCTCCAGATCCTAAGGAGGTAGAGATGCATAATACCCACTTGAATCCACCGGGTAAGATTATGTCACAACTTTTTATCTCCCTTGGCCCATGGACCAGCGCTTTCTCCTCTTAAAAATGAAGAGAAATATGTATTTTCAGAAAGGTAGTCCTTTCACAGTCCTTGTCATCTAAATATAAGATGGTCCTTGCAAAGAGCGCATTGAATCGGGAGGATATTATTAGATGTTATCATGTAAAGGATGAGATGGTGTGGTTTCAGGGGCGCCTATGGGTTCATTCTGAACCACTTCGTCTGAAAATCATCTGGGACCATCATGATGGAATCACCATAGGACATTCTGGGAAGGAGAAGAATCTTGAACTAATCTGACACACTTATAGTTTGTAAGGGTTTAGCTGTGCAGATTGCCAGGTATCGTAAGGAGTGCCTGATATGCATCTAAATGAAACCAAATCTCTTTCCCTTCGCGGAGTTTCTGGCTCTAGTTCAAAGGGCTAGGAGGCCTTGAAATTCCATGTCTGTGGATTTCATTGTGGAGTTCCTTCATCTGATGGCTACGATACCATCATTGTAGTAGTGGACCGCTTTCATGAAGTTCTCCCATTTTATTCCCTGTAGAACTGCGTAATCTGCAGTGGAGATAGCTAGGATCTTTAAATCTATGTGCTTGCCCTTCATGGGATTCCTTAGGAGATAATTAGTGATTGGGGGCCCCAGTTTACCTCTGTTTTTTGGGAATAGTTTTGTAAGACTCTTCAAATTTGCCCCTGCCGTTCAACTGCCCATCATCCCCAAATAGATGGACAGAAAGAACGGGTGAATTAGTGCTTGGAACAGTTCCTGCGGTGTTACACTGCCGCAGATCATTCATATTGGGTTTCTCTCCTTCCCATGGCCCAGTTTAGCTATAACAACACACAACATGCGTCTATTGGTTGTTCCCTTTTTTCTTTAACCATGGGTTTAACCCCACCTTCAACATGGAGCATGGCAGTGGATCCAAAGCCAAAACAGTGGTGGACTTTTCTAAGACTATCAAAAAGTACACCAAGGGGTTGCCTCAAATTTTAAGGCATCAATGCAAGAATTCTAATGAGAACGCCGATGGAAAGGGATGGGTAGATCCTGCGTAAAAGGAAAGGTATCTTATGATGCATGATGCTCGAATAATCCCTATCAAGCAGCCATGCAAAAAGCTGGGATCAAAAAGGATTGGGCCTTACGGAATTCTTAGAAAAGTAGCCAAGACTTATACCAGTTGGATCTCCCCCTCGTTCCATTTCTTTAGAAGTCTTTCAGAAAGAAAGCTGATATAAGGATTGAGGGCCCCCACCAGAGATCCCAGAGGCTTACTCATGGATGGGGCGCCAGAGTGGGAAGTGGAGGAGATCATAGCCTCCCTCAGAGTAAGAAGAAAGCTTAAGTATCTAGTATCTTGGAAGGTTTTTGATGCAGAGGAAAACAGTTGGTTACCAACGCATGTCTGTGCCCATGCCAAAATCTGATTGATGCTTTTCACAAGCATTTTCCCGAGGCTGCAGGATCCAAGTAGCTGCAAACCGTTTCCACCATGAAGATGGACCCAGCCCACAAAAATGTTTCTCTGGCAAAAGCCCCTGGGTGAGGGGTGGAGCCCTAAAAGGATGGGAGGGTAGTATCATGGCTAAATTACATAATTGAGGGGACAGACTACAAGAACAAGGCTGGCCGTCAGGAGGCCAAAAAGGTCAAGTTACAAGGCCTTCCTGACTTGAAAATTATCCTGGACCAAATATGGGTACAGGAAAGATATGCCAAAGTTGGTCCTGGGGATGTGTTTGATTCTTAGCCTGACGTTAAAACCAGGGCGTTAAAACGCACCATCTATGTCCTCAAATCTGACGGTTAATTACGGTTACTGGAGGAACAGGAAATTAAAACCCATTCCGTTTATAGTATTTCTAAGTCTGGTTGAGCCACTCTATAATATATAGCTCAAGTTTGAGAAACTCGAGTTACAGGACCCTGGCCAATGAAAGCGTGCACCTATTGGTTTGCCTAGTCTTAGCAACACCTCCGCTAATTGACAAATCAACCAATAATATTTATTTGTGGTTCTGAGAGACCAACTTTCCTCGTTGGTAGTCTGGTTTATTAGAAGATTGTTCATTTTTTATTTTATGGGCATGTGTTTTGCACATTTACTGAACTCTAACAGGCTAAACTATTTAAATGTGTGCCCTCCTTGTTTGGAGCTTTCTGAGCACCGTCCTTCAAGGTGGTGCTTTATTTACCTTTTATTCAGCGGTTGGTTCCATATCAGGGAGGTGGCCCTCATCCCCCACCTCTACTGGAACTGGTGCGTTAGACACTCTATTGAAAACTTAACAGAAACATGCTATATTTTGGAGATAATGATTATTATAGGACAAGGTGTCTGAACATACTATACTCATCCAGGTTCTATGGGGAAGCAAAACCAGGAGCACTAGTGACTTTAATGGCTTATTAGATATTGCTTTACCTTTAGGAATCATCAATTTAGTATCATAGTGCTCCACCTCCTTTTGGTCAAGAGCTATTGCTGGATTGTGACTTATGGCATCAGCTAAACCATTCTCCTTATCTTTTGCTAAATCCTACAAGAACACAAATTGTGCAAGGGTCTAATACCAGTGAGTTTGTTTGGAGTTAAGACATGAGGGGCGCGGTAGTACAACAGCACTTGATTAATACAAACCAGGAATGGTATGGAAGAACCATGTAGTTTATGGCGCCATTATTTTAAGCTTACACTACTATAAAGATTTTTAATCATAAAAATCTTAATACAACTCAGGCAAAGTCATCATTTGAGAAAATATCTTACAAGATTATCAACTTCTTCTTTTCCCACTTTCAACATAGCAGCAGAAATAGGAAGATGGGAATTGCTCCTAGCCACTATAAAATCCATATCAGGGTTCACATGATGAAGTACTGACATGGTGAGCAAAGTGCACTTCACAGACTGAAAGTCATCTTCTAGGGTAGATGACTGCTAAAGAGTTTTAGTTTCACTGGCCTTGTACAAAGGTGCAGTAACCTCTGACAAACTAGGTGTAAACTTCTTAAGGACAGTGCATGTCCTAAAAAAGTTCCTCAATTATTTAAATGAAGTTGCTGTTAACCAATTATAAATTGCCTTCTCCTTGTCATAGTGATCATATGGCCTTTGATAAAAATGATGTTGGCCAAGAGGGTGACCTGGGACTCATGATATTAACATTTTCTGATCTTTAGCGTCAAGTTTGATGCACTCCAATGCTCAACCATTTGCCACAGATGTATCTCATGGGATGATTGATCAGGGGAGAAAGCTAGGATGGTGTCCATATAATCCACAGACATAAAATTAGCAACTCTCCCAACGCCTCATCAATAAGAAGCTAAAAAATTCAGGTGGATTTTTAGCTTAAAGGCATGACAGGAATTTGATACCCGGTATGTTACAAATGCAATGAGCCTTTCCTGCCGCTTTTTGATGCAGATCTGGTAAATTCGTTTAAGCAATCCAGTTTGTAGAAGACTTTAGCTTTCTTTACATAATGGGCAATTTGTGACACCAAAAGAATGGTATTCAGATTGGGTATGGTGACAATATCCAAGTTACCATATTCTACTCAGATTGTAGAGTACCATCCAATTTTTCCATAAATAGCAGTAGTGAGCATACTGAAGAGGTACGTAGAAAGATGTCTCCTTTTGCAAGCTGTTTTGTAACCTAAACATCTAAGGCTACACCTTCCCACAGAGCCAAATGGTAGGTGTGGAGGAAAAGAAAACATTTCAACTATGAGTTTAAATTCACAATTAACTCTGATGTTCCAATAATACAATTGCAGAAGCCACATCAAATGAAGAATCTAACCCTTTCAAGAAAGAAGATAACGGAACTTCTGATGTAGCCTTCAACAAAGGCGCAAGAATAAGCTTATTTACCTTGGGCTATTGCATCAAATTGTTCAGTTTGACTTCAAATTGAAGACATTTCATTAATGGCCACCTTATAACGAAAAATATCAAGGCATTGGCCCTCAAATTGGTTCTAATATCAAATTTTCGCCATTATTTCACTCCTAAGATAATTGTGTTAGAGGGTTTTATTTGACAAGAAGTATCAGACAGGTGGTATTTACTAACTTGATAATATACATCCCTGTAATTTTAGATGGGAATACCCTAGGAAGCACCTGCCCTTACTATGCCACCAGGTACGTAGTATAGCTCAAGGTAGTCAGCCAGGTCTCAATCAATAAAGTTCTCAGAGGCACTGGTATCAACTAAAATTGCAGTCTTATACTTCCCTGAAGGGGAAGAGAGAGTAGCAGACAGCAAAGAATACCCATAATATTCTTTGGTCATAGGTGACAAAGCAATCAGTTTACTAGTAGGATTTGTTTTAGCATAATAATGTCACCAGAATTTGTCTTAAAATAAAAAATGAAGTGTAATAGTTTGCCATTTTATAACTGATGGGACACTTTCAGCAGCACCTGCAATGGCATACAATTGCTATATTTTTATCATATGTTTTCTCCTCCTGAGTGCGGCGAATTATACCAAGGGTCAGCCAAGTATTCTTTGGGGTAATAGGCTATACAAAAATTGGGTTGTAGGAATCCCTGCAAGAGCTATAAAGGGCTCATTTGTCTATAATACCTTTTCCATATTGGTGAGATTAGGTTGAACAGGCATAGTGCCAAGTTCAATAATTGAATGAGTGTTTCTAATTATAAACAAAATAATGAGACCCTATCCGCTGAGAGTTCACATTGTTCCATGAAATGGTTTTTTATAAACATGAAGTTTATCATATGATCTAGCTGAAACACTTTGGGGCTATACCCTCTGCCAACTCTTTGTTTCCCTGTTAGTGAAGGTCTACCAATGTAAGAACCCTCCATATAAAAAAGAGTATGGGTTTATGGGATTAGTATCTATAGGTTTTACCACTGGTGAGAGAATTCTGGCCAGATTTCTGAACCGCTTAATTTATAGCCTTGTGCTAGACCCCTGTCAATTCTCATATTTCCTGAAACAAAAGTTTACTATGTGAGACTCTAACATTTTCAGAAAGAAAATGTTTGTTTCGTATGGTACTATCTATAGCTAACTGCTAATAAAACCTTCACGGCTGCATATCTTAAACATTTTATTAATAACTTGGACCAAGACCTTTGATGACTTTCAAGTTAAACCAAAAAGAAGGTTGGAAGTAAAATAATCCTCCATTCTCAAAGGAGTGTTGGTGTTACTAAGGGATGTATCTATAGGTGTCTACGCCGGTGAAACACCCACAGTAAAATTATTAGACCCAACTTCAGTTGGGATGGGATATTTACAAATAAGTGCGCCGATAATAGAATCAAAGGAGGCATGTTAAGCCCACCATACCTAAATGAAAATAACCAGCTGATTATGCTAATTAGGAACAATGACATTATGATACTGTTAAGCCAAATGAGATCCTGTACCCAACCAAAATATACTTATATATAGGGCACATAAAAGCGTCTCAATTGATTTGGCACAAAGAGCCCAATGAAGCTTCGGAAGGTATAGAACATGGTTTTTCAAGCTTCCATAAAGAGTTCCAAACTTTCTATTGCCTTCCACAACTTAAAACTGGGTTACAAAAATATAACTACCCAGTCAAAGGCACTGGGTAAAAGCCAATACAGTAACACAACTCAAAGAGAGGAAAGAAATTGGTGAATCATATTAAAAGTGATAAAATTATTAGAAAAGATAGAATCCAATACAGCAGGACCTCAAAATATCCCAAGATAACAGGCACATGCATGAAGGGCAGGGACCCTCTTGCATACAGTAAAAAAACGCTATGATGTACAACAAACAAACTAGACAATAATTATACTGTAATGAGCTCAGTACTTGTGGCAACCAGCCAACACATCCTGTTACTGCTAAAGGAAAGTACCACATGGAGAAAAACCCAGAAATATAATCAGGTGGATGGCTATCTGATGTAAGGAGCTTTTCTATAGCTCTCCAAGAAAAGACTATTAATTGGATTAATGAAATTACACCTTGTAATGCGCCAACACCTTTATAGCTTATAATAGAACATGAGAAACCCTCTAAAAGGAGGTAACCCAATAGGGCAACAAAAGGTAACATTAGATATTTATATATATAAATAACCTTTATTGGAAAGGAAGAGGGATGTCCAACAGAGAGATGGTCAAAGAAGTACTACTTAAAAAACAATTGGAGTGATAGTCCTGGATAAATTATGTTTAGGTAAATACTTAATTTTAATCAATATGATGAAAAAACCATCAAAGGCAGTTCCATAGCTCAGGTATATGTGAACTCAAGACTATAACACAAGCTGAATGTTACAGTTTTTAGTATATAAAAGCTCAAAATGGAACAACCATCATTTGGAAAATCAAATATAATGAATCATCTTTTTTCACCGTATAGTTGATGAATCTCAGCACAGTTATTGTAGCACCCTGAAAATTACCACATGATTCTTTGGTATCAAACTGGGCCTGTTTATACTTAACCCAGTGTAGATTCACAGTCTATCTGATATCAGGGAGGGTGGCCAACTTGATCATTTTAGTCATGGAGCGTGCTGATAATACTAAAACTGGTCTGGAGCTTCGGTTGAGTGATCATCCAGAACACCAGCCAGAACACCTGAAGTACAGATATCTAATTTATTTGATGGAAGATAAAATGGGCAGGCACAAGGACTATCCATGGATTTCCAGAATCGGAAATTATCACCAATAATTAATCAATGGAACTCAGGAACACACAGATATTTTTAGAATTTTTTATTGAAACTTGAATTGGCAGAAAAAGAAAAAATAGAGTTACAGCAGAAACTGTCAGGGTCTGCTGCCTTATAAGCTCATCAAAAAAATGAGGACCCAAATGATGGCATTTAACGTAGTGAATGATTTGCAATTTTGATTTCACCAAATTAGCACCCAGAAATTCTCTGATACCAGTTTGATCCCAGTCTGGCCAGCTGACTCACACTCAAACTTTGCCACCAACTTTCCCCTTCCGTTGCAATTCCACTAAATGGGTCAGCGTTGCTTCATTCAGTGGACGACGGGGTGCGCCCATGGATAGAGACTTACGACTGGTCCCACAAGCCAGGAAAGAGTTTGGTGCTCCTGTAACTATCAGGGATGTCCTTGCAATTACTGGCGATGAAGAGCCATGGCAGATGGGAATTCCAATGCCCAAAATCCAATTTATTTAGTTTCCTTTTAGCTGAACTCAACTTGACAACCTCAGCAGAACTCAAACTTCTTGAAACCTTCCAAGGGGAAGATTCGCTGTCACCCTCCTGCTGAACAGGGTACCTGACCGCTGCCATCTCCTCACACACACCATTTATTCGCTGTAACAACTCATGAGTGGTTAGCATAGGGTAAATGACGCGACCTTTAAGAATCCCTGTCACCCAACTCACATCTACCATATTGACATATTTTCCCCAGGTAATGAGAGTGAAAGCTACCAGCCTTTTCCCTCTCTTGGTCTGGAATGGGAATATCTCCTGATTCAGCTGCAGGGGTTGCTCCCCCAGACTTACATTATCCTTCCCTTCACAGAATGGGGGAGCCCCCCACTAGGAACTTGAGCCATTGCAAAATTTTTATGCACTTTTAGGAGCTTGAAATTCAAGATGGAGGAAACCTTCAGGGGGGACAGGGAGCATCTGGGTGTGCCTTGTGGAAGGCTTCCACCAACTTGAGGCAGTTCACACAATTGTGAACGCTAACCCAGCTATTCTCATATGTGGGAAACCTTTCCACACCACAAAGTACTGTCCCGAGTGACAAGAGCAACAAGATGCCAAAATAGCATCAACCTTCAATTTTGCCACGGAATCAATCACCACCAGATAGGGATCTATGGGCAACGTACCATTGAACAGTGACAACTGGGAAGCGTGGAAAATGGGGTGCTGCTTCAAATAAACGGGCAGAGCCAACTGGAATTTACCATTGCCCAAATCTTCCATGACTACATAAGGACCTGATCACTTGCTTGTGTAATTCCATGAGGGAAACTTCATATGCAGGTGGTACATATTGAGCATGACCAAGGAACCTACCATGATTTCATGGGCGGGGATATGTTTTGATCCACAAACAGCTTATATTGCTTATTTTAGGTCAAAAGCTCCTAAACTAAGGATCGGGTGCTCTGGATCTGCTGCGCATGTTCTGCCACTGCAGGGACTTTCAGGCGAAAGCACGGCTGAGGGGAAAATGAGGGGTTATACTCCGACATGTTCTCATAGGGTAAAACCCCATGAATGCATGGAAAGCATTATTGTAAGCAAACTGGGCCACGGAAGGTCATCCACCCATGTATCCTGTGCAACTGTGGCATAATACCAGAGATACTGTTTGAGGTCCGGTTGAACTGCTCCATTTGATTATCCAACTGGGGGTGATATGTGGTGGAGTGGCACGAAAGAATTTTCAAGAGATCCAGAATGGATATCCAGAAGCGGCCATAAACTGTGGCCCCCAGTCGCTTAAAATTTCCTGTGGCAACCCAAAAATTGAGAAGACATTCCACACAAAGATGCGTACAGCTCTTCTGAGGTAATATTGATGACCAGAAGATATACAAGGAGAACTTGGTGAAACGGTCTACAAAGATTATGATAGCGTCATACCCATTGAAGCTAGAGAGCTCGCCAATGAAATCAATGGATACTAAGGTTCATGGGCCCTCAGACTGCTGCAAGGGATGGAGAAGGCTATACTGACCAGAACAATAAGATTTCGCTTGCATGCATGTTACACAACTAGAAATCCACGATGGAATGCCCATAGAGATCCATGGATAGTTGTACATCCACTTAACCAAGTCAAGGCATTTTTACTTCCTGGATGACCCACTTCTGGAGGATCATGATGAGCCCTAATCACTTTGTCACGGAGTTAGGTGGCACACACAGTCTTGACCAAAATTGAATTTCTCCTCAATCAAAATAATCGGACCACATATGCATTGGCAGTGCCAGCTAGTCCAAGAACTCTAGGCCCTCAATATAGGTCATATAACCTTCCAATACCTAAATGATCAGAGTCACGTCTGAGGCTCAATCACCACTAAAACTGCGGGATTAGCAATGGAAAGGATTTGGGTAGCAGATTCACCATAGATAACTCCTGCTCATCCGCCTCTGCCAGACTCAATGCAGGATTGTGACTTAAAAAGGTAGTATGGGTATCAAAGGGCATTTTACAAATTCGTACTTAAAATCAAAACTACAGAGGTTGCAATATATTAGAGCCTTATGATGCGCCAGCTTCTGTGGCTTCTAAAATAAATAAAGGCCAGATGCTCCATCTTCACCAATACCTCATGCTGTGCGCCCTGGAGAAGGTACTGCCTGTGGGTAAGAGACCATGACACAGTTGCAAACTCCTTATCATAGATGGCCCAGGACTGTTTGTCTGAAATGAACTTGCGCAAAAGTAGACAACCAGGTGTTCCAAATCATCTTACTCTTGTAGTAATTGTTATAAAATAGGCAGTATTCAATAGATAAGCTGGCGGACTTGGCACAGGGTTTGACCCAGTGAGCAATCAGGACCAACGATATGATGATCGTTGCCCTCAAAACAACAGTATAAACTTTTTAAATAAATATGGAGCACTTGCTCCCACAACCTCTTTTATTTAATATATTTAATATCGCAGATTCTTCCTATTCCTCTTTCATAACTTACTGAACAACAACCTCCTCTTGATCATCTCGTCTCGCCTATATTGTAGCAACTTCAGATACTACCACTTCTATGGCTTAGTCTTTAGTTTGCCATATCTCATTGGTTCCATCGCTTCTTTATTCATTAATTTCCCAATTGCCTAATCTGAGGCGATTTTCCAACAACCAAAAATTGCCTCATTTTGAGGCACTCAAATTACCAATACTCATATCAAATTTTGATGGATTCCATCCATTCCGCCATAAAAACCTATAACTTATCATCCAGTCATATTGGAATCATGACATTAACCCCTCCTTGACTGGACAATAAAGCTCCTATTGCTTATACGCCCGGAGGAACTTTGCATGCACTCGGTTTATGATCTGACCACTAGCGGGGTCCTTGATAGTATATGCATCTATACTAATCTTTTTAATAACTTCGAATGGAAAATCCAGATATTGGCCAGCTTATGTTTCTGGCCAAACCCATTTTGATCATGGAATAGGACCATGTCTCCATCCTTGAACTGTGCTAGGCCACTCTGCCATACCTGATTGGCAGCCTGGCTTTTGATTCTCTTGGCTAGACTGAATGAGTATTCTTTGGTTTGTAATTTAATCAGCGTATTCATTAGGATGGTCAAATAGCGTTGTGGATCCATTCCGCCAGTGTCCTCTACACAGGCATATAGGAGGGTGGGCAGAATGGGGTGTCGTCCATAAAGCAATTGGAATGGGCTTTTCCCCATGGCAGAATGATAGCTAATGTTGTAGGCGAACACCGCGGTAGAAAGGAGAGTACTCCAATAAGAGGGCCTATTGGTAACCAGCTTCTGGAGTATATTCACCAGGGTCCCATTAACCCATTCAACTATTCCATTGGACTCTGGGTGATATGGAGTTGTTATCACACTGCAGATGGCCATCAGCTCATTAAGCTTTGGAATAATGTGAGAAGTGAAGTTAGAACTGTTATCTTTAAGGAGGAACTGAGGGCAGCCATGCCGCTGAAAATGCATTCCATGATAAATTTGGCCACTGTGACCGCCCCTAAGTCTTGTATCACTCTAACTTCAACCCACCGGGTTAAGTGGTCAATTGCCACCAAAATATACTTGGACCGATTACTTCCCATTGGCAGAGGTCCAACAACATCTAGGGAAACTGTATGCCAAGCAAAGTGTGGCTTGACTAACTGGTAGGAGGTCCTCTGCTGGAATGGCTTTTCCACTCTTCACTGGTGACAAGAGGAGATAGTGTCAAGCACATCATAATTCATGCTTTCCCAGTAATACCGAGGCCGCAATAATTCCAATGTCTTGTGCACACCCCATGCCCAACAGCCCTATGTGCGCTCATGATAACAGATGGGCGAGTGGAAGGTCTTAGGATATTCATGGTAGTGTCCCCTATCCGCTTATATAACTCCCCATTTTTCTGGAACGTATTGGCCCTTATCCCATCCAATACCTTGATGACTGGAGGCGGTTCATCGTTTTTACTTGCCACTGATCATTTTGTCAAACATTATATCACTTAGATCCACCGTAACTGCAATTGTGGGTATTCTTGATAAACAATCAGCATTTTGGTTTTTTGCTCCAGGTTGGTGAAGAATTTCGAAATTGTATGCCTGCAATTTAAGAGCCCATTTGGGCCAGACGCCCTTCCAGTTCTTTAAGATTTTGTAACCAGCATAGCGATGCATGATCCATTACAAACTTTTAATTTCACCCCATGCAAATACACCCAAAATTGCTTATAGGCGTAGATCACTGCCAAGCACTCCTGCTCAGTCATTGTGTAATTGCACTCATGGCTGTTCAAACTACAACTACAGTATGCTATGGGGTGCTCTTCTCCTTCCTCATTTTTGGGATAGGACTTTCCCTACCGTGGAAAGGGATGCATCCATATGAACAATAAACTCTTTTTTGCTATGGGATAGTGTAACCCAGTGCAATTGTTAATGCCGTTTGAAGCATATCAAAAGTGCGTTGCTGACGTTCCACCCATTCAAAAGTAGTGTCCTTTCTTAATAACTAAAAGAGTGAGCCCCCAATACAGCTGAAGTTAGGATAAAGTGCCTGTAATATCCAACCATTCCCAAAAGGACTTTATATCCCACTTACTATTGGGTGTAGTCATCTTACATATAGCTTTCCACCTTGCCTGGTTGAGGTCTCAGCCCTTGGCATCAACCACAAACCCCAGGTACTCCAGTTGGTCTTAAATAAGTGGCATTTATGGGGTTTGATATTAATGTTGGCCTCAGCGAGCCAGCGGAATACAGCTTCTAGATGGTCAAGGTGTTCAGAGATGGTTTGGGATAAAACACTAATGGTGTCAAGGTATACAAGGACACAGGACAGTTTTAGGTCCCCAAAATAGTATCGATTGCTCATTACAACGTATCTGGGGCGTTACACAGCCCTTGCAACATCCAAGTTGGTTGAAAAAGAACTTTGGAAGTGATTACAGTGCACTTTACCTGCTCCGCTGGTGGCAACTCAATTTGTCAGTAGCCTGAGATCAGGTCCATAGCTGAGAAGAACTGAGCTCCTCATAGCTGATCCAAAGCGTCGTCAATCCTTGGTAATGGATAGGAGTCCTTTTTGGTGATGCTATTGAGCTTTCAGTAGTCGATTACTACACAGTTGATGCCGTCCTTCTTTTTAACAATCAGAATGGGTGAAGCCTACAGCTTTTTTTGAATGGTTCAAGCATCCCTTGCGCTAATAGCTTGTCAATTTCCTCAGTTACTACTTTTTCTGCCGCCCTTGATTGACAGATTGGCCTTGACCTGATGGGAGGATGATCTCCAGTGACCAGCCTATGAACCACCCCCATGCACATCCTAAATAGTGGTCATCGACAGTAAAAAATCCCTTTATATTTTTGAAATAAAGCAATTTCCCTATCCTTCTGTGGTTCCAACAACCCTATTAACTCGCCACGGGATACAACTGCCATTACATTGAGCGGTGGTTTGACAGGCAAACCAAATTCCTCCAGAGACCCAAATTCATGAACCAAAAGAACCTCCTCAACATGAATTAAGTGTAAATATGCCACTATTTGGTGACGGCGGATTTTCAGTAGTACCGTTTGTAGATTTGCAAGTAAGATTTTAATATCTCCTTGCCCTGATAATATAATGCCTGGGGCCACGTGGGGCTCAAACTGTGATTGCTGATATGGCCCAATAACCTCCCCATAAAGTCCGTCTGAAATTTTAACCACCAACTCAGTGCTCAATATAACTTGATGCCCAGATGGAAAGATATAGGTCCGACCGCTCTGAGTGGCAACCCTTGATATTCATAAGATTTGTTGAGGAAGGGCCTGGGTTTTGCCTTTAACCAATGGTAGCACACTGGGATTACTCTGTCGCTATAAGCTAGATTGATATTCCCCATATATACCAGATCATCTGGCACTCCGCTAGAGGTGAAGTGATTAGGATTTGCATACTCAATATCTCAAAAGTCTTATCCATCATGTCAATGACAGCCCCATAGTATTACAAGGAAGAAGTTCCGATTAGCAGATCATAATGGCTATTTGGTAACACTATAGCTGGGGCTACCACAACAATAGAACCAAACTGCAGTTGAAGCGCACTGTATGCTCCCTCTGAGACTTATTTTCCGCTCCAGCAGTGCTGTATACCATCTGGTGTTCCACATCCAGTTTTAATGACAACCTGGCCTCCAATTTGATTGAGACTATATTGACAGGGGCACCAGTATCTATGATGGCACAGACTCAGGTCTTAGCTACAACCAGGCCACAGTAAATCATTTTAATTAATATGAATTTCAACTGTTTATAACATGGACATCTAAGAGGTCCCTGTTCCCAAGGAAACATGAAAACCCTTTATTCAATGCTGGGGTATTGTTTGATAACAGTTTTGACTGGTAGAGCGGCGCTTACTGCTTGCAAAAAAGGTGCATCTGAGGGGGTCTAACTTTTCAGGGGAAACTTGGTTGAACATTTGGCAAGCATATGGCTCAACCTGCATCTGGGACCCCTTTTCTGCCATATCCACAGACTGCACTCATGTCAAAACCTTCTTTCCCCAACTGACTGCTGATATAATACTGACTCATTGTGCAAAGGAACTTCCGCTGAATATTCTAATTTGGGATAAGGTGGGTTTTCTGGTATAGCGGAAGTAGAGTGTCCCTTCTCTATTCCTCTTTGACTTTTCCCTGGTCGTATAGTTCCAGCTGTACACAAGAGACTAGTTGATTAGGGCGCCATTGTGCCAGATGCCCCTGTCGACTGCATTTGAGACAGATGTCCCCATAGGGCCCACGTCACTGATTAATATGAAATAAGCCACATTGAGAGTTGGGCTGGAAGAGTCATCATAAACAGGGTTTAAGCTATAGTTGGGCAGGAGACGAAAAAGCAGTTATGAGGTGGATGTTTAACTGCTGATGGTAACTAGGTGGAATCTGAACTGGACTGACAAAGTTTCCTAAGTAAGGTGATTTTGCAGTTATAACAGAAGAATTCTGCTCAATAATGGTGGAGGGAAGTTGGCTGATATACTGTGCAAAAACTGAACAATTTTAAGCAAAGGTACATCAACATTCAACTTTGGGGTCATAACGTTATGTAACTTACAGTATGGCTTTACAGCAGAAGTCATCGCAATACATACGTCTGATTCAGATATAATTATGGCCCCAATTAGCATGTGAGCTTCCACTATAAATCGCTCAGCAAATGCAGTGAGGGTCTCATTCCGTTGAAATCTGATGGTCAAAAAGTTAGCCTTGCGCTGTGACATCTTTGCAGTTCTGCTGAACAACCACAACACCGTCTCTTTAACTTCTTGGTATGTAATGGAGCTGCTGGAAAGGTAACAGGCAATTTTATCAGCACTTCTGACATCCCAGGAAGAAATCAACAATTTTACTCTTCATCGATCCAAAAGTCCTTCAGTTGGAATTTCAAATCGCTTAAAAAACCCATGAATATTCCCTTCACGAACAAATGGGGGCAGCTTTATTGCAGCAAAACTCCTGGAGTAGCTCATCTTGGTTTTTAAGCACAGTGTCCAAAGCCAGTTTCAGCTTCGCATAGGCAACTGAACCAGAGTGTTGGGTAGAGTTCTTATTGAAATAACATGAATGCAACATAGTAGGCAACTAAGTTTTTTCATTTCGTTTTAATTGATCAATGGGCCCCCTGTAGTGAGCACCACTGTTATAAAATTAGCGGTATTCAATAGATACGCTGGCAGACTTGGTACAGGGTTTGACCCACTGAGCACTCAGGACCAACAATATGATGATCGTTGCCATCAAAATAACATAATAAGCTTTTCAAATAAATATGGAGCACTTGCTCCCACAACCTCTTTTATTTAATATTTATCGCGGATTCTTGCTATTCCGCTTTCTCCAACTTACTGAACAACCTCCTCTTGATCATCTCATATCGCCTATATTGTAGTGATTTTGGATGCTACCACTTCTATGGTTTAGTAATTTAATTCGCCATATCTCATTGGTTCTGTCGCTTTTTTATTTGTTAATTTCCCAATTGCCTAATACGAGGATATTTTCCAACAACCAAATATTGCCTCATTTTGAGGCACTCAAATTATCATTACCCATATCAAATCTTGACGGATTCCATCCGTTACGCCATAACAACCTAGGGCTTATTGTTTAGTCATATCAGAAGCATGACAGTAATACTAACACACATGGCAGACGAGGTGTTGCACATGACAGTAAATGGATCGGTGGGATCCACATGCATGAGAATGGGAGGCGCTAGAAAAAAATTCTAATGGTGTCAAACGCCTTCTGGAATACCTCCGTCCAGTGGAATGGGATGTTTTCCCAGTCAGAAGGTGTGGTCAGGATTTGGTATGACAAGCGGTTCAAAATACCTGCTCCCTAATTGAGCCTTAACAGATTGACTCTTGAACGAGCAAGAACAGAACCTTACCATGAAGGCGCCATAATTAGATTAATCAGGAAGCACCACGCATATGAGAATTGGTGATAAGTTCCTTCAGGATTCCGTCCAAGCTTCCCAAATCTTGAGAGGCGCGGCCCGCCGCTAAAGTCATGAGGACAATGCAGTATAATGAGGGTGCTGACCAGAGGTCAATCTGGAAGTCATTGAAAGATCCTAATTGTATGGGGCCACGAAGGTACTTGAGGCACCATGTTCCTATATGCCCTATAAATATTGACGCTTTCTATCTCAATAAAGTAGTCTATATTCGCCCTATCTTCTCATTTTTTGACCTCTCCACTAATTTACAGCTTCAAGCCCATTTACAAACTTTGATAGCAGTAGTAAGGATTGTTATACTGAGAAAAGTGGTGCTCACTAAAGGGGGCTCCAAGCTATCAAAGTATGAACATATATAACAAAAAATGGAGAATAATAGCAGTCAACAAAGTCAATCTGATGATCAGTCAATTTGCGTTGCTCAATGGATTAGTACCTCATGATATGATTTACCACCCATGCAGCCCAAATGCTTGGAATTTTGGGCCACGCTTCAGTTCACTCTACCTTCCGTTGACTGTGATCAGTACCAACTTCACTTGAGAACCTTAACGAGATTGACCAACAATTGCTAAATGGCGGTCATATTGTGGGAGGCCGCTTAAGTTGCTTCTGCGCTTCTTAGGTGCCTTCTATTATGCGGGATCTCTATACCTCAGCCCAACTACCAGCAGAGAACTGACCTTGAGAACCAAACACTATCTTTGAAGTTTCTTCTATCCTGAAATTCATCACCTCTTATAGTTAGTCAGGTTGCACTATCATAGAGTCTTTAACAACGAGGACTTACCCAAACTTTACACTCCCATGTCATCAATTTCTAATGCGGCTTTCTCCCTCGTTCAAAACAATTTAAGAAGCTTTTTAATAATTGACACCTAATCAACGAAGCCCAAAACTGGCTTGCAGTTTTGATAGAATGATTTTAGGCTACCATGAAGATCAGCTTCCCTAGAATATTAAGCTCCTTGGAACTGTTTTTTTCAACGCCTCCACCAAGTTGAAAACCTGGTATGTAACTCCAGCAACATTATCATGAGCTGGCCTCTTGTCACTTCACTTCCAGGAGTGAAGGCACAAGGGCCCACTAGCACTGCAGTTCCCACCCCTGGCAATCCCAAAGACCCTTGGAGAAATGACGTTTGCAGCCCTATCTGCTTTATGGGATCAGATCCATAATGTGGACCAAGAATGCAAACTCTGAGTGAACAGAATCCCCCTCAACCCTAAGTTCTTTATTTTGGCCCTGTTGGATGAAATGGATAATCTTACCACCTTCACCAAGCTTGTTTATAGTTGCATTTACCAGATCAAACAACCCTTCCAAGGGTTTGACACCCATTTGAAAAGCCTAGAAAGCCAGCTTCTTCTTCAGTGCATTGACATCCAAGAATTAGAAAATCAGGCTACTCACAAGGCCTCCATCTTTTCTCTCAACCGTAACTGGGATGATATCCAAGAGGACCTCAAGGTTCCTAAGATGACGATTAGATCAGCAGCCCCCTGTAACTATGCGTAAACTGAAATTTCTGAGCCTGCACCAATTCCTGATGATAATAACCTCTTCAATCCTCTTATAACTAATTTTAAATCTAGTAATAAGGAGAAGTTCACCCCAGCCAAGAAAGCATTTCTCTTTCTTGTATACCTATGAGAATTCCATGGAAGAGGCCACCAACCAGCAAAAAAGTCAAGCATATACACTCCTCCCTTGACAGCATCGCTCAGTAGATTATAACTCCAAATATAAAAAATGCCACACCTGAGAGCAGGGCCATAATTCTTTAGTCAAAAAATTTGGACGTAATTAAACCCTGTCAATAAAAAACAAGTGTTCATGGGTATCCGCCTGAACAAAGGAGAGAGCCTGGTAAAATTTGCTAGCCATTTCTATGCATAAGTGCAACCCCTAGTGACCAATAATCATACCAACCTTGGAAGACGCCATTATTGCTGTCATAACCACATTGGGGTTTTCTCCTGAGGTTTAAATGCATATGATCGGCCAAAAGAATGGTTTTACTTGCATTCAAGAAATCAAGGAAGCGCTTAACGAGGTTCCTGCAATGACCATATTCTAAGGCTACGCTTCTGCCCCCTCTAACCATCCTCATGTCCATGTTATCAAAAACAAGAAGAAAATTATGACCCCAATGCACTTACTGCAATGACTTCTTACACTGCACAAAGACATGCTGGAAACTACTTGGTGAGGAGGTGGGAAAAGGGCCGTCAGCAAGAAGAACGCGGTGCACCATGCTGACATCCATACCACGCCTCAAGGATCATCATTGGCCTCTAACGAACCTGGAGCTACCTGTTGGAAACCAGGCGATAATAGGTATTTCAGGTGATGTTTACACAGTATTTCATTAAATGTGAAGATGCAAAAGGTTTACAACTCTCAACTGATCCTTAAAAACCTATATAATTGAATAGTACTAACTGTAAATACTACTTAAATTTTTATATATTTCTATTGATAATAGAACTGGAGGAGCTGAATGAGAGTGCTCTTATTACATTGGCATCACGTAGTAGATTATGCTAATATGAGGCTTAGTAGAGAGGGGATAGGATCTGAATTAGGCAGAGAGCATCCCAAATTGGCTAAATAACAATTTAGCCTATCACTTCTATTGAGATTCCTATCATATTTATAAAGATTAGAATTAAGATGTGAGTTCAATTTTGGAATGAAATAATCATGGAGAGCATTTTAATGTAATTCCGCCAATCAGCCATCTTTGATAACTGTACAGTTTGGCCAATTACACCAGGTCCTAAGGGCTTTTTAGCTGGTAAAATATTTGCACCTCCTAGATCCTTTCCAAATCTACAATTAGGGGGTTTCTCTTAGGAACTTGAGCCAAATTTTAGCTGGTTCTTGGGAGGAGTTCTAGGTTAATTGGCCTATCTTGCCAGAGGTTTGGAGGAGCCAGGGAGCCAAGATCTAGGTTTTTAATGGGGCTTTGGAGTAGAAGGATTACTCAAATTTGAAGGATTTAATGAGAATTGACTAGAGTTTTTATATAGTACTTAAATCATTTTCCATTTCATCATTCTTCTGAGCTAGCCGGACATCTAATTGCCTGATATTACCCCCTTCAAGGATGGTAGGGGTAGAATAAGGGCGTAAGTATCGTCTATGGACTCTGTTGATTGTAACTTAGAAGCGAGGGATTTGATAGCATATAAATTCACTCTTATAGGTGACAACGAAAGGTTATTCCCAGATGGACCCAAGCTTTTCACTTCTGGGAGTGACACGGTAGTGACAACAAAGTACTAAGTCTGACACTTGATGGGAAGGAAGAGGGGCCCTGAGCCCATTGGTATCTTGGCCCTCTTTAATGACAGCTTTTGCTAAATTAGTCATAGCCTCAGATTGCAACTGAATTATGTTCTGAACAAACATCCTCCTGGCTTGATTTGTATCAGTCCTAACAAAGAATACATCTTTGGCTAACAAAGCAGGCTCCCCTGGTTCTCATCCATACAACACACAAAAAGGGGACATTTTGAGGATCTGGCGGTGACTGATATGATAGGCCATGAGGGCACTTGGCAAGTATAGATCCCAATTGAGAGCGTCTGAAGTTGCCATTTTCCATAGTATAGAGAACAAAGTTCCATTGGCTCTTTCTACCTTGACGTTTGTGGAAGGGTTATAGGGAGCTGAAAAAGTTGGTGAGCGCCCATGGAAAAAGCTAAGAATTTGACCACTCTAGAGGTGAAGCTCTTCCTATTGTCGCAGAGCAAGACCTGGAGACAGCCATGGCAGGTGAAGATATCTGATAAAGAAAAATATCAAGAATTTTAGCAGTTTAAACTTGGAGAGTGTCAGGACTTCTGGGGAGGAACTCCAACCCACCCATTATTGACAGGGCCCAAAGCCCCCAGCGAGTTAAGAGGCCATCAAGGCCCAAAGTAAATCTAAAAACGGAAAAGAGATAGGCGAGAAATGATGAATTTATTAAATGATCCTTGAGGTATTTATAGAACCTTGATGGATTGGGAATGGGTGGATTTGGCATTGATTGCCAAAGCCAAGGGAACATAATAATACAAGGGGATTGGGCGCATTTTTGGCATAAGTTGCCGGTGTGCCCAAAAGCGTAATATTATTGGTCAGCATTCTCAGCATTAGTCACTTTAGCCAACTTTGAACTAAATTATTTGGGACTAATCCCTGATACTTTAAAACAGGCTTACCCCAAGCTTATAGGGAGCACAATCTGGCATCCGCCTATAGGCAGGTTGCGACCCCTTGTTGGGGCTTCTCCCAATTAAGGGAAAATCCCAACAAAGCCCCCTCCAAACCTTGACTAGGGTTAAAGCCAAGGCGGGGGCACCAGATCCAGGATGCAGGGTAATACAGCAGAGGTAGCTGGCATGGACATGATGGAGGGATCTGAAAAGCATCATTGGGTAGTGGCCCTGGTATAGCATAAGAGCTGGCATCAGCGCTGTGGCCAGCATCAGCATGGGAGCTGGCATCAGGAGGAGGTCCCAGCTTCAGTGCTAGGCTGGCATTGACACTGAGGCCAGCATTGGGGATGACACCCCAGTAACCTGGCTTGCCCTCTTGGGTCAGAGACCAGGCACTGCCCTCCTCCTTCCATTTTTTAGCTCTCACTGAAAACTCAGGTACCCCTGTAGTGAGCACTATTTTGTGGGAATCCATCTGATTTGTGCTCGCTGGTGCTTGACGCCTGCTGGATTCCACAAAGATTTATAAAAATTTAAAGAAATAAATAAAGCGCTAATATAAAAATTTATTTTTATGATCTTTATTATAAGCGTAATACAGGGAAAAACGATGCCCTTGACATCTGAACATTTAGTATTTCAAGTAATTTAAGGGTTGAGGGGAATTTAAATATATGTTCAGAATAGCTTCAACTAGTCCAAATTAGGAAAATATGAAGGAATAGCATATCATAACTTGGGAAGTTGCTTCAGGGAAGAGGAAGGAAGGAAGCAGAATTCTGATTGGCCAAAAATACCATGAGGTAACGTTTTTATGAATTTAAGCCAATCAACACCTGAGAAAATTCTTGCACCTTGGTGGACCCCTGCCAGGTGTATAAAATGGGGGTCCTTGCGCAGGTGCATTGGAGGACTTCATTGGGATCAGGGAGTGCCTTCTGATGATTTCCCCATAGCCCGTGGTGAGGTCAGAGTAATCTGACTGTTGGCTTTTTTAGTTTGATGCCCATAGAAGTGTTGAACTAGTGTTACCCCAATTAATGGTGTTCCACCGAGATTCAACTAGGGACTTTTGGCCAATTTCCTTGACTTTCGCATTTTTATTATTATTAAATTAACTCTTAATAATATCAGAAAAATGTAAATGTCCAACATTTCCCCCTTTGGCTTAATTTGATATAAAACATCTTTATCATTCAGCTGGGAGGGCAAATGTCCAACATAACCCTCCTCAAGAATGTTGGGGGTAGAAGAAGGTCATAGGAAACGGCCATGTACATGATTGATGGTAACACCTGTAGCCAAAGATTTAATAGAGTACTCATTGTCAGGCAAACAGCAAGTAAGAATTAGACTGGCCTGCCAGCCTAGGTGCCAGAGCACCTAAACGGCAAATCAGAATGCCAAAGGCACTGCTGCTGGTATGACGGATATGGAACTGGAAAGATGTTTTACCAATAACTGCCAGTGAGCCAGAATCTTTTACAGGCACATAATAGAATACCTGACAAGCATGGCCGTTAACCCAGAGGGGTGTGAGAGTGTCAGCGGAAGGGGCAGTTTAATTTTATAAACATAAAAACTAAATTTTGGGGAAGGTTTTTTATGTAAAATTTAAGAAAAAAAAACGACCAACAATTTCTTCAGTGCAATGCAACTGATTAAATAGTAATCGATGGGAGAGGAAACAAGCCTGGATTGGGTCCCTCAAGTTCGACCTGACCAGAGAATTATTTGGAAATGGGGACATATAAGTTCACTGGGAACTGACATCAAAGGATTCAGCATCAGCCGAGTCATTGTCAGTTCAACCTTAAACGCCCAGACCAAGACTTGACTACATTTACAATGGTTGGCATGACGGTGTTTAACCTGATGAGCAGTGGGAATCCCCCAAGGCCACCCCACGTAGGGGCGGTTCCAATTGGTTGGGAACAGGTTCATGATGCCCAACCTGCCCATGCCCAGTCGCAGGGCTGTTTGTTCAGTTAAAAGCGTTGTGTCAGCCATAGTGCCCAATTTACTGAGCGCTTCAAAATGTTGACGATGGTGTCCAATGCTGCTACCTGCACATCGGGGATCATCCCCAATGATTCTGGGAGGGGGTTAATTTTGATGATCGAGGTGTTGACCAAATCAAAACTGTCAGCAATTCCAGCCAATGAGTCAATTTTCATTCCTTTTTGACTATGTGGATCCCAATCATTGGGCTCGATTCCAATCATTTTCAGACTGAATTACTTCATTTTGGCAATTTAAGCACAAATTTCCCTGATCAGGCATAAAATTTTGGGGAGGTGAATGTGGACATGGGGGTGGGACCCAAAGTGGGAGGGCAGTTACCCAGTGTTCAGCTACCATGTGGGTGAGATCGCCCTGGGTGACAAGGAGTACAGCCACCCTCTTCAGAGCCTTTTTGCTCAGAAGTGGGAAGAGGGCCCAATTGACACCCATGGGACGTTCCCCTGGACTTACATTACCCTTTCCTTTTTCCAAAGGAAAGGCACCACCACTGGGAAACTGCACGAGAGCCACATTCTTGTGCACCTTGAGAAGTTTGATTGCCATTACCATTGCAACCTTTTGGGGGGACAGGGGGCATTAGGGTTGGATTTGTGAAATGCATTGACCAGCTCCATGCAGTTAGCGCAATATCGAGCCTTAACCCAACTGTTCTCATAAGCTGAATACCCTTTCCAGGCCACAAGATACTGGACCAACCACTAGGATCTGTGGGATGCTAATATGTTTTCCACCTCAGCTTTTTCCACATCCTCTATCACAATGGTTCAGGTTTGGTGTGAATGATCCCCTTGAGTGGGGACAACAGGGACACATGGAAGATGGGATGCTGTTTCCAATGAGCCAGCAGTTTCAACCAAAAACGCACCATTGCCCAAGTCTTTCCCCACCAGGTGGGGACCCAAACGTTTGCTTGAAAACTTTTGAGAAGGTACCAGCGTCCGCAGATGGTGAGTGTCCAACATGACGTGAGAACCCAATGTGATATTGTGACTGGGGAGTGGTTTGAGATCCGCAAACCTATTATAATCACCAATAGCCTTTGTGAGGTGCTCCTGTACTAAGGACTGGGTCACATGGATATGCTCAATGTGATCTGCGGCAGCAGGAACCTCTGGATATATGCAAGAACTGACCGAAAAAGAGGGGTTATAACCTAAAATAGCTTCATAGGGAGAAAGCCCCATAGAGGCATGTGTATCGTTTTTATAAGCGATTTGGGAGAGAGGAATGCGTCAGCCCAAGTATCCTGGGCGGCTGAAGCGTAACAGCACAAATACTGCTCCAAAATTTGGTTAACCCGCTCAGTTTGTTTGTCAGACTGGGGGTGGTAAGTGGTGGAATGACAGGGGGTGATTTTTAGGATGGATAAAATCTCATTCCAAAATTGCACTGTAAATTGGGATCCAAGGTCACTAATGATCTCCTGTGGGAAACCAAACACTGAGAACACGTGGAATACAAAGAGTTGGGCGGTCTCTTCAGATGTGATCGCAGAAGTATATGGAATAATAAGGGAAAATTTGGCGAAGCAATCCACCACCAACATCACTGCTTTAAACCCCTTGGAACAGGAGAGTTTGACAATAAAATCCACAGACAACGATGTTTATGGACCCTCCACCTGTTGTAATGGGTGCAGGAGTCCCTTCCTTCCTGAGTGGTCTGCTATTGCCCGAGAACAGGTAACACAATCGGCGATCCAACCTGGAACTTCCTTCATTAAGCCTGCCCAATTATAGGTTTGTTTTATTAATTTGATGCATTCTTTGTTGCCTGAATGGCCAATTGTGGGTGGGTCGTGATGCGCACGGAATACCTTGCCTTGAAAAGGGGGAACCCAGATTTGCAACCTAAAATAGATGAGTCCCTCCACCAAGGAGTATAAGAGTGTTTATGATTTTGAAGGGTCATTTGCTTGAATAACTCCACCCCTTCAGGGCAGGTCATTTGACTGGCTAAGACCTAGACACAAGTGGTGCATTAGGGCAAGGGCGGCGAAAGAAACGATGGGGGGAACAATTGTCAAAATTTGGGCACCGGGAATAACAGTAATGAGATCCATTTCTTCTGAATCCATGGGACAGTGGGTGGGGTTTTGGCTGATTAAATCGGGGAATATGTTAAGCGCACCTTTTATGAATTCATATTTGAAATTAAAACGGCACAAGTCCCAATATGTTTGTGATTGCCGGTGTGCCAATTTCTGGGGTTTTCAAAAATACAAGAGAGCCTGGTGATCCATGTGGACTATTAACTCATGTTGAGCACCCTGTAACAGGTACCTTCAATGGTTAATGCCAATGCTACGGCTGCCAACTCCTTGTCATAGATGGCCCAAGGCTGCTCCATAGAGGTAAAATTTTGGGAAAAATAGGTGACTGGATGTTCTAAGCCATCGTGCTCTTGGAGTAACACTGCTCCCACTGCTACCCAAGGAGGCTTCACATGCAATGATATATGGCTTGGTGTGATCCTCATGTTTTAAAATGGGAGGGGATAAAAACACCTCTTTGATCAATTTGAATACCTGTTGGCATTTGGGTGTCCAGCGAAATGGTACATTCTTTCCTGTAAGGGGGTGGAGCGGGGCAGCAAGCTGGGAAAGTGCCGGGGAAATTTTTTTTAAAAAAATGATAGTTCTCAAGAAACTCTGTAATTGTTTCTGTGTTGTCAGAGCTGTCCATTTTCAGATAGTGTCCAACTTATCAGGAGGAATTGCGTAGCCATCATTAAGGATGAGGTTCCTAAGAAAGGTAACTTCCTCTTTATAGAACTCACATTTGGAAGGATTAACGAACAAGCCTGCCTTATGAAAGTCGGCCATGACTGCTTCCAAGTCAATAGCGTGTTGTTTGGGAGTCAGGGAGTGGACCAGAATGTCATTGATATATGCAACCGCGCAAGTAAACCAGAGGTCACTCAATACATTGTCAATTATACTTTGAAACGTAGTGGGAGCATTCTTCAGCCCAAACGGCTTTATGCGGAATTGGAAGAGCCCCCACTTCATCTGGATCACTGTTAACCATTCTTGCCCTTTCATAACCAAAATCTGGTTAAAAGCGTTGACGAGATCAAGCTTGGAAAACACCCAAGATTTGGCGATTGCTTGGCTTATCATCTACTCTAAAGGCAGGGGTAGGGATCAAAAACTGTGACTTTATCTAAGTGTCCATAGTCCATGCAGGTGGAGGGAAACATCAGCTTTTTTAGCAAAGATGATGGGAGACGCAACTGGCTATGTCTCCTTAAACAACCACCCTTTTTCAGCATATCGTCCAACCAAGTGTTGAGCGCAGCCTCCTCCTCTGCTGTGTGGGGATACAATAGGCAGTTGATACTCAACAACTCCACCGTCTTATGAAATCCATAGTCAAATCTAGTATGAGGAGGCAGATTATCTGCCTTTTCAGAATCGAAAATGCTTTGATAGCACATTAAACTTTCTGGAAAATTGTATGGTATGCCTGCAGGAGAGATGAGGGAAGTAATAGAACTATGACCTTGAGTTTTCTTAAGAATGTCAATCAGGGGGATTTCACCCTCCAGTTGATCATTAATGAATGACAGCATGTTAGCCTCCAGGTGGATCTTGATGTGTTGCCGGCGCCACCATCCCACTCCTAAGATCTCAGGAAACACCAAGTTTGGCATAGCAGAAAACAATTGCAGAAGCTAAACTTAGGCATTGATAATGTGACTGGTCAGCGAACCAGGTATGAGGTTTGGGAGGCTGAGGATGCAACCATCACTGAAGGACCTGCATCCAGGTCAAATTCCAATTGCTGGGCCAGTTCTACACTCATAAAATTGCCTGCGTCTCCGTTGTCCACCAGGGCCTCAAAGGAGATGTGATGGGACCCAAAACTAATCTTCATAGGTAATAAGAAGTAAGCGAAGTTCTATTTATTAGTTGTTTTGGATGAATCCAGTGATACTGAAAATGTGGTAGTGGGGTCAGGGGAAACCACTAGGCTTTTATGGGGGGTAAACTTATCGCAAGTTGGGATGTGAGAACCTACTGACATGGGTAAAATAGCCGCGGCAACTTTGGGGTGTGGTTTTGAAGTTTTAAGTGGAACTGGACTATTATGGACATGGAAAATTTTCTTTACAACCTGGTTCAGTTGAAAAGGAGGGGCCATTGCTACACCAATATCTACGAGAAAGGCAGAAATGGTTAAAAATAATGTTGGTCAAATATGTCAGGTAAACAGCAAGTAAGAATTATACCAGTCTGTCAGCCTAGGTGCCAGAGAACCCAAATGGCAAACCAGGATGCCAAAGGCACTGCTGCTGGTACAACAGATATGAAACTGAAAAGGAGTTTCACCAATATATGCTGGTGAGCCAGAATCTCATACAGGTACATAATATTTACCAGACAAACATGGCCGTTAACCCTGAGGGGTGTGAGAGTGTCAGCGGAAGAGGCAGTTTAATTTTCAACATAAAAAAACTAAATTTTGGGGAAGGTTTTTAATGGGAGGTTTAAGAAAGAAAAATCAACCAACAATTTCTTCAGTGCAATGCATCTGATTAAATAGTAATCGATTGGAGAGGAAACAAGCCTGGATTGGGTCCCTCAAGTTCGACCTGACCAGCGAATGATTTGGGAATGGGGACAGATAAGTTCACTGGGAACCGACATCAAAGGATTCAGCACCAGCTGAGTCATTGTCAGTTTAACCTTAAACGCCCAGACCAAGACTTGAATACATTTACAATGGTTGGCATGACGGTGTTTAACCTGATGAGCAGTGGGAATCCCCCAAGGCCACCTCACGTAGGGTGGTCCCAATTGGTTGGGAACAGGTTCAGGATGCCCAACCCCTACCCCATGCCCAATCGCTGGGCTGTTCGTTCAGTTAAGAGTGTTTTGTTGGCCATAACGCCCAATTGGCCGGAAGAAAGCTTCAAACTGTTGACAATGGTGTCCAATGTTGCTACCTGCACGTCAGGGATCATCCATGATGTTTCTGGGAGGGGGTAATTTTGATGATTGAGGTGTTGACTAAGTTAAAACCATCAGCAATTTCGGCCAATTAGTTAAACTTTCATTCCTTTTCACTATGTGAGTCCAATCATCATGCTTAATTCCACTTATTTTTGGACTGATTGACTTCTTTTAGGCAATTTTAGCACAAATTTCCCTGATCAGGCATACAAGTTTGGAAGAGGTGAATGTGGGCACTGGGGAAGGGACCCAAGAAGAAAGGGCTGTTACCCAGCGCTCATCTATCATGTGGGCGAGATCTCCCTGGGTGACGAGGGGTATAGCCACCCTCTTTGAAGCCTTTTGCTCAGAAACAGGAAGAGGGCCCGATTGACACCCAGGGGTCGTTCCCCTGGACTTACACTCATTTTCCATTTTGTAAGTGATAGTGAAGGGGCCCTTCCATATTGATCCAAGCTTACCTCTTCTAGGAATGATGTGGTTATGGTAGTATAAGACCATATCGACACTTGAAATGTTGGCAGTGGCGTTTGGAGCTCATTTGCAGCCTGCCCTTCTTTAGTCACCATCTTGGCTAGATTAGTCATATCCTTAGCTTGAATTTGGATGATGCGCTGAGCTAATCCGTGCATGACTTTCTTAGGTTCCTCAACTCTAGAGGAGAATACATTATTAATTAAAAGAGCAGATATTCCAGGTTCCTGCCCATACAATACATGGAAGGGGGACATTTCTAAAATCTGATAATAGCTGATCTGGTAAGCCATAGGCACTGGGTAAGTATTGATCCCAGTGAAGTGGATCAGAAGAGGCCATTTTTCATAAGATAGATACCAGGGTACCATTTGCTCTCTCCACAGTACTGTTGGTCGATGGATTATATGGAGCGGAGAAATGTTGTTGAGCCCCCATTGAGGTGGCCAGGACTTTTACTACTCCGGAGGTGAATTTTTTTCCATTATCACTGAGTAATACTTGAGGACAGCCATGTTGAGAGAAAATATTCTGATGTAAGAAGATGGCTGTGGCCTTGGCCATTTGAGCAGGAAGAGCTACGGCTTCCACTCACTTAGTGAAATGGTCAATGGCTACCAGGATAAATCAGTTACTACTAGTAGTCTGAGGGAGGGGACCTATTACATCCAGACTAATGGTGTGGAAAGGTTTATGTGGGGTAGTTGACTGATATTGATACCTAGTCTTGAATCCGGATTGCTATTTCAAATAAGGCAGGATTCCAAGACATCAACAGTAGATAACATCATTTCATCCCAAAAAAATCGATCCTTAATCTACTTATAAGTTTTCTTGGCCCACCATGACCTAGAGTGAAGTGGGCTTCAAGGATAGTAGGTACACGCTCTGAAGGCCAAAGGTAAAGCAGCCATTTTGTTCCCACCTGCTTATACAACTTCCCATTCTCCACTTTGGTGTTACAGGGTTATCAGGCTAACATTTTCTGTACCAGCTCATCCTCATCTTCTTAGTCATTGAGGGTCATTAAGAGATCATGTAGTCTCTCCGCTTCACTGTTATCCAATTGAAGGACTGGTAGCCGAGTCAAACCATCAACATTCATGTGCTGGATGCCAGCACGGTGCTTAATCTTCATATCATAAGGCTGGAGCTTTAGAGCCCAACGAGATAACCTGCCAGAAGGGCCTTTCATGTTCTGTAGCCAAATTAGAGATGCGTGATCAGTAATCACAGTGAAGGTAGTTCCATATAGAAAAGGGCGGTAGTGCTTTACATCCAACAGAACAGCAAGGCACTCCTTCTCCGTGACACTGTAGTTAAGTTCAGCCTTTAACATCATCTTACTAAAATAGGAGACAGGATGATCTACCCCGTTTTCATCCAACTGGGCTAAGATGTCCCCAACGGCATAGTCCGAAGCATCAGTGAATAAGATGAAGAGCTTACTACAATCTGGGTGCCGTAGGATAGGGGTTTTGTTTCATCAGTTGCTTCAGCTTCTCAAAAGCAGCCTTCTGTTCTGCACCCCACTGAAAAGGAGTGTTTTTTGTCAATAGGCGGACAAGAGGTTCACTGGGCTGGGAAAACTTAGGGATAAACTGATGGTAATATCTCATTATCCCTAGAAAGACCTGATTATCCTATAAATTTTTTGGGGCGGAATTCTTAAGAAGGCTTCAACTTTATCTTGGATTGATTGAATTCCTTTTTGAGAAATGTAATGGCGAGGAAAACCAGTTGCTTTTGAAAGAAGGTACATTTGGAAGGCTTTAATTTGAAATTTGACTCATATAATCGTTAAAACACCTCCTTCATGTGATCAAGAGCTCGCTGAAAGTTTTTGAAAATACAGTGATGTCATCGAGGTAGACAATGATGCAACTTAACTTCAAGTCCTGCATGATATGGTCCATGGAGCGCTGGAAAGACGCAGGGGCATTACACAACCCTTGAGGTAATTGGGTTGGCTGGAAGAGACCCTCCTACAGTTGAGGGAACATTTCTCCTGGTCCTCAGGGGGGATCCATTTGCCTATAGCCGCTAGCTAAGTCCATGGCATAAAAGAACTTAGAGCCAGAGAGTTGGGCTAAGGCATCATCAATATGAGGCACAGGAAAGCTATCCTTTTTTGTGAGGTTATTTAACTTGCGGTAGTTCATGACTATCCAATGACCGCCATTTTTCTTTTTTTATTAGAAAGAGAGGGGAAGACCAGGGGCTTTATGAAGTAACTAGAAACCCCGTGTCTAGTAACTGGTGAAGCTCAGTCCTCATTTGCTGCTCCACCACCTTGGACTTGTGGTAGGATTTTAACTAAATGGGATGGGCATCACTCACGTCAATGGAGTGGCACCAGCCCATCATGTGACCATAATCATTATCTGATTTGGAGAACATGTCACTATAGTCATCAAGGAGAGTGAGACTTTTTCCAGCTCATCTGGGGTCAGTTCATCCGATATATGGACGTTGAGCAAGGTACACACCAGTTTGTCCGTTGGCAGGCCCATATCCATCATGGAGCCAATAGAGTGAATTTGTTCAATGTCCTCCACAGGGACTAGCAAACCTCTGCCAATCTCCTGGTTTTTTAAAACTATATTCTTGGAGGTGAGGTTCCCCAACAGCAACTTAATGGTCCTCTGGTAGGCTGGGTCAAGAATACCAGGCAATACCCGAGGCTCCAAGGGACTGACGCCCTCAATACTAATGAGGTGCAAAAAAGGTGGCGTGAAATTTGGAGCATGACTTTTGTGTCAACCACTCGTTGTTCACCAGGTTTAATCACAGCCTCATCTGAGCATAAAGAGGGATACCTTCCTTAGCATCCACTGAATCGGGCATCTTCTTTGTTTTGCGCCCAGAAGTGGTATAAGACAAAGGTATTTCTGAGAATAGGGGTATTCAACCAGGCAGGTATTCGTGCTTACTGGACTCTTTATTGAATAAGACTAACGGGACTTCATAGTTGATTAATGAGAGGTAACCTTGCTTCAAGTTGATTATTCCCTCATACTCAATCATAAACTGAGTGCCGATGAGCATATCATACGCATTGTTATCCAAAGCCACAGCAGGGGCTGATAAAATATCTTCCCAACTTGAATGGGAAGGGAGGGATATGCTCCAATAGCACGGATATTGTTGGGGCCAGAAGTTCCAAATTCTTGCGTTTACTCCAAGTCAGGCACTAGCTTTATCCTCTTGATAAGCTTAGTGGAGATCACGTTGACTGGGGAGCCAGTGTCCAAGGTGGCCAAAATTTGAACCTTTTTAATGATTACTTCAACCTTAGTGAGAGTCCCTCCAAAGTTAAGCGACAAAGCTAAGACCTCCTTGAGCTTTAAGGTGGAGGTGAGTTTTTTAGCAGTCTCAGGGTAGTTATTTATGATGGACTTTAAGGGATGAACATTCTGAAGAGGCCAAATCAAGCTGGCTAAGAATTAGTCACCATCGCTGGCAGTGTCAATTGCTTTTGGACACCCTAGGATTTGTCTGAGGTACGTTTTCTCAGGGATGGTGGCCTCATCTACTCCTCCAGCGTTCAAATGATCAGGAACCTCTGCCTCTGCGGGGGCTCCCAGTATATAGTAGCTAAAATCATCATAACCCCCCTCAGATTCGTCCCCAAGGTTATACTCAGCAAATGGCAAGGCCACGATGGAGATAGGAGAGATAGCCACAAAAAATTGAATAGCCTTAGGGCACGTCTTTACCAGCTTAGCTAAAGGGGTAGGCATAGCAGCTTTAGGGAGCTGGTGCGGACAGATAGTTGTTACTACCTTACAGAGCTTTGATTCAATAGGAGTGTTACCCTTTTTAGGTCGCACAGAGGGAACAGGTTCCAACTGATCAACTAGTGGTAGCTCCTTAAAAAGTGAGAGCTAAAGGGATCACTTTATCTTCCTTGTTTTTTGCACATGAATGGAAATCGGCAACATCTACTAACGCCTCCTTTATATAACGGATATTTTGGAAATGGCGTTTCACTGAGATAATATGCCTAGCTAAAGAGGGCTGAGAAGCTAACCCAGTTAACAGGGAGGCGATAGCATCATTTAGGGTGAGCATGTTGGAGGTTATTAACCTTTAAGCAGCGAGGTAAAATTGTTCAGCAAAGGCAAGGAGTTGTTCATCCTCATACATGCCAAGGCGCATAAAGGCCTGTTTTTCCCTGAGTAGACTCTGCTTGGATCCAAATTCAGCCAAGAGACTCCTTCACCTTTAACCAATTGAGCCAAGGGTTCAGGTAAGGAACTATCATTCCTTGTGCTAAGCGGCTAAACAGGGAAGGAAGTATTGAACGTTTTGGGTATCAGTGGAGTCATACATGGAAGCTTCATAAACATACAAAAACGTATTAATGTTTTGCTTTGCCCGGAGTGAATTTTCCTTAAGGGGGAAACTGTAAGGGCGCTGCTCAAGCTCCTTAAGGCGGGATAAAACGCTTGCCAGTTTTTTTTTCAAGAGCAACTATTTTTGGTGTACAGGGGTCCCCTGTAGTGAGCACCACTGTTGGGAATTTGGGGGAGGAATCCAACCCAGCCCGTTATTGACAGGTCCCCAAAGCCCCCAGGGAGTTAAGAGGCCATCAAGGCCCAAAGTAAAGTAAAAACGGAAAAGAGATAGGCGAGAAACGGTGAATTTATTAAATGATCCTCAAGGTAATTATAGAACCCTAATGGATCAGAACGGGTGGATTTGGCATTGATTGCTGAAGCTGAGAAAACATAATAATACAAGGGTTTGGGCGCATTCTTTTCATAAGTCGCTGGTGCGCCCAAAAGGGTAATATGATTGGTCAGCATCCTTGGCATTAGTCGCCGGTGCCAAATTTGAATTGAATTATCCGAGCCAATTCCCAATACTTCAGATTGGGCTTACCCTAAGCTAATGGGGATCCCAATCTGACATCCACAAGTAGGTGGGTTGCGACCCCTAGTTGGGGCTTCCCCAATTAAGGGAGAATCCTGACAGAGATTTATTGCTTCAAACCATTTTATGAAGTAATCACTTTCTAATAGTATTTAGTGGTTTTTACTGGTAGTCTGTGGTAGGAGACCTATCACATCTAAACTTACCATGTGAGAGGATTGCTGGGAGGTAATAGGTTTATATTGGTACTTAGTCTTGAGACTGGATTTCTTTTTGCAGGTTAAGCAGGCCTCCCAGACTCTAATAATGGATTCCATAATTCCCTCCAAATAAAACCAGTCTTTAATCCACTCATGAGTTTTCTTCACTCCACTGTGCCCAAGGGTAGAGTGAGCCTCAAGAATGGCAGGGACGCGTTCTGGGGGTCGGAGATAAGGCAGCCAGTTGATCCCTACCTTTTTGTACAACTACCCAATCTCCACCTTATTATTGCGAGAATGTCTTGCTAACATCTTCTTAATGGGATCATTTTCATCATCCCAAGCGTCACTGGCCATCAGGAGGTCATGTAACCTCTCGTCTTCGCTATTATATAAATGCAGAACAATTAAGTGAGTCAGCCCAACAACGTTCATATGGCGGGTTCAGCCCGGTGTTCAATCCTCATGTCATAATTTTGGAGATTTAAGACCAACATGCCAGCCTCCTAGTAGGATCTTTTATATTTTTAAGCCATTTCAGGGAGGCATGGTCAGGAACATGATAAAGATGGTTCCATACAAGAAAGTGCAGCAAAAATTCAAAGCTAGTAATAAAGTTGAACACTCCTTCTTAGTGACGCTGTAATTGCGTTCAGCCTTAGAAAGCATCTTGCTGAAGTATGAAATGTGATGGTCAACCCCATGCTCATCCAATTTTGATATGATAGCTCTAACAGCTTAGTCGGAGGCATCAGTAAACTTCATGAAGGGTTTACCATAGTCAGGGTGACGTAGAATTGGCCTTTGCTGCAGCAAATTCTTTTACGTTTCAAATGCAGCGTCTTGTTCAGCACCCTCAAGAAAAAGTAGTGTTTTTCGCCAGTAGGGTTAACGAAAGGCTCACTGAGCCAAGCGAAATTAGGCATGAATTGATAGTAATATTCTACCATACTGAGAAAAAACTGGATGTCTCGCAGGTTCTGTGGCGAAGTTATCTTAAGAATTGCTTCTACATTATCCTGTAAGGGTTGAATTCCCACTTGAGAGATAGCATGGCCAAGGCAATCAAGTTTTTTTGAAAGAAAGTGCACTTGGATGGCTTCAACTTAATGTTAGATGTCTGTAGGCATTGAAAAACTTACTTTGGATGAGCCAGATGCTCGTTGAAAGTTGTAGGAAAACATGGTGATGTCATTAAGGTAGAATATTATGCAACTCAGCTTGGAGACCCATAAGATATGATTCATCAATCATTGGAATGAGGCTGGCGTATCACACAACCCTTGAGTTAAATGGGTGGGATGAAATAAGCTTTCAATGCAAAAGAAAGCGCATTTCTTCAGGTCTTGAGGAAATAGGTTCATCTGCCAGTATCCTCTAGCTAAATTCATGGCGGAGAAAAATTTAGAGCTGGAAAGTTGAGCAAGTGCATCATTGATGTTAGGAATGGAATACGCTCTTTTATAGTAAGGCGGGTCAATTTCTGATAGTACATAACTATCTGATGACCTCTGTTTCTCTCCTTAATAAGTAACAAAGGAGACGCCCAAGGGCTCTGGGAAGGTACTAGTAGCCCAGCGTCTCTCAACTTCTTGAGCTCCATCCATATTTGTTGCTCTTCAATCTTTGACTCACGGTAGGGTTTAGATCTAATGGGACTAGCATCACCAACATCAATTGAGTGGCTCCATTTTTTCATGTGCCCATAATCATTATCAGACTTTGAGAATATATCACTGTAGGCGTCTAATAAATCATAAACTTCTTTAAGCTCAGTAGAGGTTAGGTCGTCTGAGATATGAACATCAGGCACATCACACAACAGATTATCAGAGGGTAGGCCCATTTATGACATAGCTCCAAGGCAATTAACTTTCTCTATATCATCAGGAGGAATGAACAGTTCTTCCTATCTCCTAGTGTTTTTTCACAATACAGTCCTGCTTTGTAAGGTTCCCCAGAAGAATATTAATAGGTCTCTGGGAGGCAGGATCAAGGTTTCAGGCAGTACTCGATGCTCTAGATGACTTACTCCATTAATACTGGTTATGTGGAAAAACAGTTTTTTGGGATTTGTAAGGTAATCATGGTGTCAACCATCCGTTGTTCCCATGACTAAATTAACGTCTCCTCTAAGGTGTAAGTATGAATGCCTTCTGAGACGTCCACTGTTTCTTTCAACAGTTTTTGTATGGTGCCCAGATTTGGTGTAGTTCAGTAGTAATGCAGAAGATGGGTACTCAACCAAGCAGAAAAAACTCTTTTTTGTGGGATTCTTTATAGATAAGAACCAGAGGCTCTAATAGCTGAGCAGGGAAAGATAACCCTGATTTGGGTTAATGTTCCGTTGTACTTAACCAGAATTGAGTGAAAATAAGCATGTCATAATAATTACTCTCCAAGGCTTACAGCAGGGGCCAACAGTATGAGCTTTTTCAAATTTCTGGGGTAAAGAAGGGTATGCCTCAAAAGCTCGAGTACTGGCAGGACCCATGATTCCATATTCTTGAGAGTAGTACAGATCACGTGCTAATTTAATCTTCTTGATAATTTCAAAGATATTACATTGATAGGGGAACCAGTGTTAAGCGGCCATGAACCGCACCTCGTTGAAGACTAATTCCACCTGAGGGAAAGCCCCACCAAACTTAGGGAGAGCTAAAGCCTTCTTAAGCTGGGAATTAAAGACAAGTTTTTAGCATTATTTTTGGTCTTTAATAAATAATAGAGTATGAACATGCTGGTAGGGAAAATCATTAAGGCAATGAGCTGGTCAGCATCACTAGCTCTGTCAATAACCTCAGGGCACCTCAGAATTAACTAAGATAGGTGTTAGGAGGTATTACAGCCTTGTCTACTCCTAGGCTTAACCAATCTGGTATTTCTACTTCAGCTGGGGCTCTAAGGACAAACTGCCTCATGTCCTCATAATCTCCTCCAGATTTGTCATCCGAGGGTTGTCTATGCAAGCCAAAGGAGAGATAGGAGATGATTTAGGGTTGAGCATTTCAGGTGGGGTGGCTATCTTCCTACAAGACGCTCTTACAATGGGCCCTTCCATGCTGCAAAAAGTTACTATTAGGCGCGTAACTACCAGCTTAGCTGGGGGAGAAGGCACTGCAGCTTTAATAAGATTTTTTAGAGCACTTGGTTTGCTGGTTTGGGCTTCTCAGACCTACTAGATGAAATAATATCTGCTTTGAGTCTCACTGATGGAGCAGGTTTAGAAAAGCGAACAGGTACAGGAGGGCCCATGAGAGTCGTCGGAGCCTCCATCCACTGGCATATAGGGGTAAGCTCTTCAATGGTTAATACTTGGGGTTTCACCACAACTCCTAATGTAGTCTAAACCATATGAAAATCTGCAACATCTAATAAAGTCTCTTTTATGTTGCGGACAGTCTGGAAGTTTCATTTCATAGAGATTATACGCCTTTCTAAGGAAGGGTGAGAGCCAACCCAGTTAGCATGACAGCGATGGCGCTATAAGATTAAGCATGAGAAATGTTAGCAATGACTGAGCAGTGAGGTAAAGCCGTTAAGAGAAGGCAGTTATCAGTTCGCCTTCATACATGCAAAGGCACACAAAGGTTTTTTCCCCTTTAGACTCTGCTTAAAGCCAAATTCAGATATAAGCGCTTTTATAATCTCAGCCCATGTATGCAGAGAGTCCATATGAGATACCATCACCTCTTGTGCCAGGAGACTTAAGCGAGTAAGAATGTGCTTAATTTACTGTTGGTCAGTCGCACCTTGCATAGCAGATTCATAGATATGCACAAAGGAGGCTATACTACCCTCACTTGGGGTGAACTTGTCTTTAAAGGGTATTTAGAGGGCGCTGTTTGAGCTTTTAAAAGCGTACTAAAGCGCTGGCTAGTTGCAGCTCAAGAGCAACTATCCATGGTCCATCTTTGGACAAAGGGGAAGAGGGGTACTCACTTGAAAGCCCTCCATTTTTTTATGTAAGACTGTGGTGTACAGATTCCCCTGTAGTGAGAATCACTTTTTTGAATCCTGGAGATGAAAGGTGATTGTAGGTGCTGTTTGCACAGGATTTCAACATTGGGGAAGTTGCAGGAGGATTACAACTCTCAACTGCTATTTTAAACCTATAAAAATATAATGGTAGCAACTGTAAATAAAAATTAAATTTTTATTTATTTTTATTAATAATAGAACTGGAGGAGCTGAATGAGAGTCCTCTTATTACACTGGCATCACGTAGTATTTGTACTAATATGAGGATTAATAATGGGAGGCGATAGGATCTGTGTTAGGCAGAGAGCATCCCAAATTGGCTAAAAAAACAATTTAGCCTATCACTTCTATTGAGATTCATATCATATTTATAAAGATTAGAATTAAGATGAACTCAACTTTAGAATGAGATAATGCTGGAGTGCATTTTAATGTAATCCCGCCAATCAGCCATCTTTGATATCTGTACTGTTTAGCCTATTACACCAGTTCTAAGGGCTTCTTGGATGGTAAAATATCTGCGTCTTCTGAGACCCCTTCCAAGTCTATAATTGGGAGTTTCTCTTAGGAATTTGTGCCAAATTCAAGCTGGTGCTTGGGCGGAGTTCTAGGTCAATTGGCCTATCTTTCCAGTGGTTTGGACGAGCCAAGGAACCAAAATGTAGGGTTTTTAGTGGAAGTTTGGGAGTAGAAGTATTACTTCAATTTTCAGGATTTCGCTGATAATTGACTAGAGTTTTTATATAGTACTTGATTTATTTTCCATTTAATCACTTTTCTGAGCTAGCCGAACATCTAATTGTCTGACACTATCATAATTGAAGAATTTTCATTACTCATTGATAATAAAGAAATTGATACTGCTTCCTCTTCTTCTGACAACTTTCCAGTGTTTCTCATGCTACCTCCACAGTTCAGAAGTCTGGCTACCTGCATAATTTGTTCGAGTTCATAAAATTCTAGTTCATGCCATAGTCACCAGCGGTTCCCCCATGAAAGTCATCTCATTCAAGTTGATGAAACGTATCAAGATCACTCCAGATTTGCTGAACTATATGAAGTGCAGCACGGCTGGACCACAGTGTATATGATCCATAGAAGCCTATTCTTTCCTACCTATCCAATTTGTGAAGCTTCCTGTAAATACCCATTCCGTCACACTGGATAATCTGAGATATGAACTTCTTATCAGAACTCATTCTCTTTAAGACTACTTCATAGTGGTACATTATGATGAAGGATTTTATCCAGCTGGGACATCATGTTCCCTTGAACTTCAAAAGTTCCTGCAACTTCAAAGTGGAGGTTAAGGCCTGGGCTTGCCTACTAATGAGTGAGAGCTGAATCAATTGACTCAAGTATCACGTAAGGGGCTCTCAGGTCTGGTTGCCCCATCTGCCGTTAATGGCTTCAAAGGCATGCCAATCTATTTACCTAGGACGACCACTATACTTCTGAAGTCCCAATTTATCGGTGTTTTCTGGATCCATGTTAACATCCCCTCCAGATACCTTCTGGAGATTTAAAGCCTAGGTAACCCATCCGCCAAGGAAAACTAACATGTTAGGGGAATTTAGATCCCACCTATGCCAGATTTATATCAGTGTTATTGGCTAACCTTACCAACAAAACTAAGGTAGTAGCCCCAAATTATTTCCATCACATATGTCCGACTTCTACCATTAGAGGCTGTCAATGATTTTCATAGCTTTGGGAACCTAAGGGACTTTGGGTTGGAGACGCCCTCATCTGTGGCCTTGGTTGACACCAGTATTGGAAAGGATCTAACTGAGGAACAACAGCGCCAGGTTCAGAAATTATTGGAGGAGTTTAAGCCTTATTTTGGCCTTAACCTACGATTTTGGAAAAATTAGTAGGGTTCTACATCATATGGAGACTGGGGATGATCTCCCTTTTGGTCCCACCTTACTGAAAAAGCAAGGTTGAAGAGGCTCAGGTGGCAATAGAACTCATACAGCTTGATCTAACTTATTGTTGCCTTTTCTCAGCCCCCGGGTCGCTCCTCTCCTATTGGTTTGAAAGAAGGTTGTCAGTCATTGGGTTGTGATGGACTATCGCCAGCCCAACTTCATCACCAAAATGACAGTTATCCTTTGCCCTAAATTGATGACTCAAACCGCCTTCGCTGGGTCACAATACTTTTCTGAAACGGACCTTGCCAACAGATATTGGAAGATAGAGCTCGCCCCTGAAGACTGAGCTAAGTGTGCTCTCATAGTTAATAAAAGGCTATTCAAACCTACTAGGATGTCCCAGGGGCCTTTGTAACGCGCCAGCCACCTTCCAACGCACCATGAATGGGGTCCTCAGGGACTTGAAGCTATCATGTGTCCTCTTATACCTTGACAATATCACTGTCTTCTTGAAAACTTTAAATTGTCATATATAGCAGCTTAGGTAAGCCTTCAATTGTCTTTGGAAGGCGCAATAAAAATCGAACCTTTAATGTGTCCTTTTAGTCCAAAATGGAATTCCTCAGAAAAAAGGTGTCAAAAGATGACATCCAGCCCATACTGGAAAAAGTTGGCGCCATTGAAAAGATGTTACGTCTCAAAGCCTCAGGAATAACCAAATATTCCTAGATATGGTGGACTATCATTGTCAATTTATCCCTCAGTTTGCCAATCTGACCAAGCCCCTATTTTACTCTTTTAGAAGAACGTTCCTTTTGAGTGGCGACCAGAACTAACAAGCTTTCAATGCATTGAGAACCACTCTTTTCACCAAACCATTTTAGTCCATCCACAGTTTGATTAACCTTTATTGTTATTCACGCATGCAAGTGATTTTGTCATTAGGGCTACCCTAGCCCAACAAAACTAAAATCAAGTCAATGCTCCAGTAGCTTATTCATCAAGACCTTGAGCAAGGCAGAAAAGAGCTGTAATGTTATTAAATGAGAATTCCAGTCTGTCTTATTAGCAATCAAGCATTTTCAGCCCTAACTCTATGGCACCCACTTCACCATCACTGATCATTTCTAGCTCCGTAGATTGCAGCATATGAAGGACCTAGATAGCCATTTATCCAGATGGGTCCTAAGAAAAAAGTGCTACGATTTTACTAACATCCATCATGTGGGAGTGATTCACTAGAATGCCAATGGTCTCTCTAGAATGCCAGCACAGGCTGCCTTGATCTTCAAGGAAAACTGACTATATGATCTAATAGCTGACCAGAATTGTAGGAGTTGGAAACTCCTGAAGTACAAGCGCTCCAGAAGATGACCTGAGACACTCAGATCAACTATGTAAGTCTTGGGAAGAAACCTCTCCATCTAGACCAAGATCAATTCCCATTCTGATCAAAAAAGACCCAGAAGCAACACCTGTGACCCTCACCTCCAAGGGAGACTTAGCCCATGTGGTGGATGAGAGATGGGTAACGGCGTACCCTCTAGGAGTTGCAGTTCCCCACCCATTGGCCTCTTCCACTAGTATGGTGGAGAATATTCGAAGAGCTTGCCAGGAAGTGGCAAAATTGCACAAAGTTACAAAAAACCGCCAAAACCTTGCTATTACATCCAGCCCACACCCGTCCTCAACAGGTAAAAAGGTGTGTAACACCTTCCCCACCAACTGGGCTCAGCCCTATGTGGCTTGGCTTTGGACGCAACCTGCCATACTTCCAAAACATCATTATCATAGCAAATGCATGCGCATGACAAAAAAATTAAGTTTGAGTAATGAGCAAAACGAATTTGAATAAGCACTCTGGGCCCAAGCTGGATGGAAATTAGGTCCAGGAACCCAATTTAACAGCTTTGGTCAAATTTATTCTTGATGGTAGTTGCATTTGCTTCTCAATTTTCCCCAGCAAAAATAAAATCAGCGGTCCTTATCAGGTACCATTGTTGCTCCATTTAATTACTTCATTTTACATTTAAATTCAATAAAAAGTTGCGGAGAAAGCAAATACTTTGGCTTTAAATACTTTAATGAATAATAAAATTGGTGATGATCCCCGATTTTAACACCCCATGGCTGGTCCTCATGGCCAGTTGCTTTATATTACCTCATCAATTTGGATGGCTATGCCTATGGCTTTCTGGCTTGGGTTTTGGGTGGTGATGCAACCAGAGTTCCAGGCCAGTCCAAATATTAAAACAAGCACGCTTTATACATAATGGAGCAACCAATAACTCTCACCATCTCCATCTTACCCTTTGGGTGGGGTGTCACATGGGTTTTACTCATACCAATTTCAAACCCCTTTCCAGTCAGCCAAGTCCAGCTCCGTCATGGGCTCCTCAATTTAGGTCGCTCAGGATTCAGCAAACCACACTTGGTTTGTAACAGATTTTCCCCTCCTTCCATTGGTTTCTGCCATTAGTTCAGAATTATCAAAAATGTTCGCCTACAAGCAGGACTAAGCCTACTTCCTGTTACCTGTTGAAATTCATCTGGGCGCACACTGGGCGTCATTTGAGGCTTTGGTAAATATAGGGGCAGCCAGAAAGTACATGAGTTTAGTTTATCATATTTTTGGATTTGTACTTGAATGTCATTATGGAGGTGTTGGTTGCATCTTCTGCCAGGCAGTCGTCTTACAAGGTGCGTCGTCCTGTCCCATTTCAAGTGGGCAATTTAAAAATTTTGTGAAATTTTTTAGCCATGCCTGACTTGGTATTTCAAGTTATTTTTGGTGTGGGTTGGTGGAGACGCCAACAAGTAAAGATTACTTAACTTAAAATATGTTACTCTTTGAAAATGCTCAATATGGTGATTAGCTCCCACTGCTTGACATTTTAGGTAAATCGTAAAACAGAGGTACCATTTCAACACTAGCTACACCCATGGGCTTGCCTCCTGATTTTCCCCATCTCTGTCAGCGTACAAGGAATTTTTAATATGTAAAAATCTACTCAACTTCCGCCACATTCAAAGTATGACCTTACGTTCTGTACGACAGTACATGTGATTAGCATCAATTGTCCACTTTACCCTCATATGGTGGAAGAAATTGCGGCCTTGGATGCATGGATTGACAGTATGCTTGCAAAGGTTTGGCTCTTTAAGAAACTTCTCCAGCAGTCCCCTATTGTGTTCATAAAAAGGGTGGATGGCACACTGCGCCCTTGTGTGGATTACAGCCACTTTAACAACATCACAATCCATGACCCCTACCCACTTTTGTTGGAACAAACAATTGCCCAAGCCATTGTAATGTAGAGAGTATTTCAAAACTTGATCTGGTGAACGCCTTCACCAGATCCGTGTAGCCAAAAGTCATGAATGGCTTACCACTATCCAGATGAGGTGGGGTATAGTTCAATTCCATGCGATGCCTTTTGGGTTAAAAAACGTTCCTGCTACGTTCCAGCGGAATATTGATGACGTGCTAGGTGACTAGCATAACACGTGCAACGTGGCTTAGATTGATGACGTCCTCATTTACTCCACAACCCCCAAACAGCATGCTTTAAATCTAGAGGCTGTGCTCGCCACTCTGCATAAGGCGGGTCTATTTGTGAAGCCATCAAATTGTGAGTTCTTCCGCGATGAGGTCACTTTCTTGGGTAACCTGGTACTAAAAGATGGTATGCTATCCCACCTTTTAAACTCTAGGCTATTCTCAAATGGCCTACCCGACGACCCAGAAGCAATTGTGAAGTTTCTTGGGCACCATTACCTTCTTAAAAAATTCTCTCTCGCCCTCTCACAGTTGGCCTCTTTGCTGCACCCCCTCACTGGCAAGAACGTTCCTTTCCTTTAAACCTCAGAATTCCAGAAGGCATTTGATACTATCAAACATGTGTTTATATCCCCACCAGTGCTCAAGCACGCAGATGCAGACAAACCCTTCATTGTCACATGCGACTCTTCTACTGCAGTGGGAGCAGTTTTGTTGCAGCAACACGGTAGTGTAGAGCACCCTGTAGCATATTTTTCCCATAATTTTATGTCCATAGAGAAGAACTGGCTATTTATCTCAAGCAATTGGTTGCTTTTTCATGGGCTTTAACCCATTGGCGGTACCTCCTGCAGGGCACTTTGCATGAGGTGACAGTATGGGCTGACAATCAAGCCCTCATGTACTTTTACAACCCGCAAAAGCTGGCACACCATCAATCCTGGACGTACCATGATCTATGAAGTTTTAATTTCAAGTATGAATTTGCAAAGGGCTCATTGAATGTTCTCTCTGATCTCCTGAGTCGCAACCTCGTTTTATGTCCCACAGAGGCGGAGGAGCAAGAGCTCACCACTATAATTCCACCACCCCAGATTTTACAATTTTCCCACCTGTAATTATGTCAGTAGATCCAGATCCAGCTGCTCCCTTGTCTGCCCGCAATTGGCCCACCAGATGACTTTTCCTGAATTATTGGATTTAGAAGTGCACTTATGGATCTGGGACACAAGTGCTCCCATTCCTCAGTACAGAATATATTCTGCTACAATCGCAGTTGTGTGTGCTTCCTCAACTTCATACTGAAGTGATTCAAGCCCATCACGATCCCTCGGCAGTTGGTCACCCAGGAGTGAAAAAGTGTCTTGACTTGGCAAAGCGGACTTACATTTGGCCTGTAATCTCCAAAGATATTCCTGCATATATAGCAAGTTGTGTTACTCACACATGTGCTAAATTGGATCATTCTGGCCAGAATGGTTTACTTCACCCCCTGCAACAGGCTGAGGGGCCATGTATATCAGTGTCTGTTGAATTCATTGTTGAGCTTCCTCCCTCAAATGGTTACAATGCAACTATGGTCATGGTAGACCAATTCACTAACTTTGCTCTGTATACCCCCTTCTCAACTTCCATCACCTCTGAGGAAACTTCCCAAATGTTTGTCCATCAAGTCTTCTCTATGTTTGGCTTACCCCAGGAGATTGTAAGCGATAGGGGTCCACAATTCATGACTCACTTTTGGATGGCTCTTCTGTCTAACCTAAAAATTCAACCCTGCCAGTCCACAGTATACCACCCCCAAGCAGACGGCCAGACAGAGCGAGTTAATCATATCCTGGAGTAGTACCTCTGGTGTTATGCCACTGCTGCGCAGGACACCTGGGCAGACGATCTTCCATTGGCTCAGTTTGCTTACAACAATCCACACACGCCTCTACAAGTAATTCACCATATGAATCCACGTTGGGGTACAACCCTTCCTTCTCTCCTGGAACTTGTCTTCATCCCAGGGCTCCTGCGGCAGTGGAGTATGCAAAAAAAATTTAGGCCACTCAGTCCCTGGTCTGTGAACATCTTACCAAAGCAATCACTGACTATAAGTGATTTGCTGACTGAAAGTGCTTACCCGCTCCCAATTTTAATTTTGGTTCACAGGTGTTAGACAAATTCCCTACTAACTTCAAGATAAGAATTTTGCGGGTCAAAATACGCCAAAATGGGGAAATGTCAGACATTTACAAGTCTGTGATTCTGATAAAATTGATTTAAATGTAAAAAAAAAATCTCAGCCAAAAGACCCTGGCTGATTCTCAGTGGAAACCCGCGAATTAAGAAACACTTTTTCTAATACCAACTGGGCAATTATTTCGAAATAGTTAAAATTAGAATCCTCCAATCACATGGCCTATTCTGGGGCACCCAACAAAGGGTTCGCCCCTAGTCACATCCAGTGCCATTATGACGGCAAAGTGGGATCCACCCCCTTTTATAGGCTTGGTGGAGAGCCACTAAAGTGCAATAATTTTAGCCAAAAGGGATTAGCTAAAATTTAATAGATCATTACCACATGGGTATTTCTTGCCCCAAAAATAATTTACATATATATTATTGTTCAGTCTTAGTGATGTGGGTTTTCTGAGCTTCAATAGGCTAAATTCCCATATTTCCTAATCCAGACTAGTCTAAGCTATTCTGAATATATTGTTGACATCTAGTACTAAAAAATATATTGTTGAATTTCCCTCAACTCTCAAGCCAGTTAAATACTGAATGATCCAATATTGAGAGAGTTTGTTCTTTTTATCACGTCACCTACTCTAATAAAACCATAAAACTTAACTTTTAATATTTGAGGTGGGTCAACCTTGGGACAAATGTACCACACTGAGAATTTGTCTAGCCATTACAAGTTTTGAACTCAAAACCTGCACTAGGGTGGAAGCAGTTTTACCTGCCAGCTCACCACCCTTCATAAAACTTAACTTTAATAATATCTTATAAAGGTTAGTTATTTTATCTAGTGGCATAAATCTTTCTGTAAGTCACTTTAGCAGTAAAACTTAAATTCTCCTGCATATTGTTGAAATCTGGGGCAAATCTGCACCAAGTGAGCATACAATTTTCCCCAATTCCAACAAGTGGTGCTCTTTACAGGGGTAATAGACCACAAAAAATTCTCTCAAAATGGAGGCTGTTGGGGGAATCGACCCTTCTAGCTCCCCCATTGCTTATGAACCAAGAATAGCTGTATTGGAACATCAGTTTTCAAATGTTCTAGCGCGACTCAAAAAGCTTGAAAAGCACCCTTTTTGTGAGGCCCCTCCAGTGATTCAAAACTCCCTTTGCAAGACAAGTTTGCCACCAGGTGAGGGTAGCATCGCCTCGTTTCACTATGTTTATGAATCTGTTATAGGGAACCCCTGATGAGCAGAAAATTAAGTACTTCCTCCCTTGCTTGAGTCGCCTGGCCCAAGAGATAAAGTTCCCAATATGGCCACGCTCCACACCTGGGTGGAGGTAAAGGAAGCTCTTATGGAAGGATTTTATTCAACCCAAAGCTTACGTTGGAGGAAACAGGCCTTCATGTGCCATTATCATTCAGAAGGGAGAATTGATCTCCTCTTTTGTTGAACGGTTTTATAGGGAAGCTCAGCCACTATTATTCGCGAAAATTTTCACACTTTGATGATGCCCTTGCGGCCATTCTAGCTGGCTTAGCTTCTCACCCTCCTATAGCCAGCATCTTATCTCCCATAAACGTCACCTCCGTACTATCCATGATATTAAGGAGGCACTGCTGGAAGTGGTAGATATTTATAACTTTGAGCCTACTCCAGTTGTTGGGTCAAACTCTCAGGTTCTGGCCATTGAGGATTACTCAGCTGCAGCCCTGCCACGGGAGGTCATGATGAGCCCTACAGTCCACCCTATGCTGGTTACTACTCTGAGCCCAGCACCTGAGGCGCAGCTCAAACCTGATATTCATCCACCTAACTAACCTGACTCTCTCAATATCGAAAGTTAGATTGCACTATCATCAATAGGAAAGCTCTCCCTGCCCCCACCTTACCACCAAGACCTTCTTTTGTCAACCAAAGAGCCTCCCCATTTGGCTCCAAAAGCTAACCCCTTTCTCGTGTGCCAGTCGCCCCCACTGACAATGGGTTGAATGCACAGGTCACCAAAAGCTAAACCGCTTGTTTCACAAACGCCCCTCAGCAGCTGATCAATCAAAAGATAGAATGGTTAAAGCATCCACCTCCACAATGTTATCTCCTCCAACTTCTCATCAGAATGGTATTCTCTTAAATTGGCCCAAAGTTGGTGCAGCTACGATGCTCCCTTCAAAATCCAACAGGGTAGATGAGCGCCAAAAAGCCCTCCCCTGTGAGGAGTATAAGCCATTTTCGCCGCCCCTCTTAGTAACTCGTTTAGGTGCTTTGATATTCTTCTGATGACGAGTCTGAAGAGGTGTTGAAGACGCAGGTTATTATGTTTTGGGAGCTCCAATGGAAGTGCTGGTTCTGAAAATCCTGAGGCATGAAAATATTGATATTGCCATGATACCCTGACGTACCTATCTCCAACAGTTGTTGAGGTTTTCAGAGGTGATCAATACTGCTAGTGATGCTGACCAACTTATTGAGACCGTGATCCAATTTATTCAGCATGTTCATACCCTCCAATCTATTAAAGATAACTACCCTGAGATGGCTCAGCGCCTTGACACCACTTTCCAATTCTGAAGGTTCTCTCCCTTCTGCCTACCTTTGGTAGTACAATAACCAAAGTAGAGGTGGTCATTAATAAGGTGTGAGTCCTACCCGTCCTTGATACAGGTGCTCCAGTGAATGTAGTTTCTTCGAAGCTCATCAAGAAAATTAAGTTGTTGCCTGACCTGGACTATTCGTAAGAGTTAGGGTCTGTGGGGACCAACAACATGTGAGCTATTGGGGCCTACTCTTCTCTACCCATACGAATTGGGAAACTCCTACTTTCTGCTCCCGCTGTGGCATTAAACAATAACGCATACAACCTGCTCATTGGCACTCAATTATGATTGAGTGTAAAGAAATTTTAATAGGAAACAGGGTTTATTTATCTCTTTTAAATTACAAAATTCCTTTAGTCTTCACTAACAATGAACTCAAGAAAAAAGAATAACCTGCATCATTGAGTATCCTTTCTCCGCCCTCACTCTTACGTATACAATGTCAGGCAGAAATACAAAAAAGCTGTCTGGTTCGTGGATGCTGCAGAGGGTATTCCCTTGTAAGAGTCAGAAGAGGTAGTAGTCAAAGCAGATGAACAAAATGTGATAGACACCAAGATTAAGGTGCAAATCCCCCGCAACTGCCTTCTGCACCTAACAAGCATTAATGGAATAAGTCCTTTAGAACCTCAGGTGATTCGAGGTATCATAGACCCTGCCTACCAGCGACCTAGAATCTTTTTCTAGGGAATCTTACAAACAAGGACATGGTCGTAAAGAAGCTTAAGGAGATTGGAAAAGCCCTGCTGATTCCAATTGAAGACATTCATCAAGTCCATTAATTAGGTCTATGCTAGATATGGGACTACCCACTGACTAAATGATATGCTCATTGCCCAAAGTTCAAAATTCTGATGAGCTATATCCCGCTTAGCTTAATAAAGTTCATTATTTACTGGAGTCTTATAGCGACATTTTCTCCAAGTCTGATACTGGCTATATGCCTATGAAGGGCTGGTGCCACACCATTGATATTGCTGATGCCAAGTCTATTTGATACAAGTCCTATTGGAAATCAAAAGTTGAGGAGCTCCAGATGAAGACGGAACTTAAACAATTGCTGGATGTGGGGCTACTGGTGCCTTCTCAAAGACCTTGGTCATCCCCTCTCCTCCTTATAAAAAAGAAAAATGGAGGTCATCAGGTAGCTATGGACCACCGCAAATTGAACAACCTTACAAAGAAGAATAGCTATCAAATCACCAGCATTGATGATGCCCTAGCTCAACTCTCTGGCTCTAACTACTTTTCTGGTAGGGACTTAGCTAGTGGCTATTGGCGAATGGATCTTCCTCCCCAAAGACCAGTAGAAATGTGCTCTTGTTTGTAGTGAGGGGATCTTCCAACATACTCGACTACCCCAAGGATTGTGCAACGCGCCCGCTTCTTTCCAGCAAGCCATAAATCATATCTTGTAGGACCATAGTTTGCGGCGTCATTGTCTATCTTGATGATATAACGGTGTTTTTTAAAACTTTTAATGAGCGTTTTACCCATTTGAAAGAAGTGTTCCAACGCCTGCGGGCTTCTAACATTAAATTGAAACCATCAAAATAGACGTTCTTCCAGAAAAGCTGTATTTCCTTGGACACGCCATCTCTCAAGATTGGATTTAACCTCTACAAGATAAGGTTGCTGCTATATCAAAGATGCCGGAGCCTAAAAACCTCTGTGACATCCAGGTATCCTTGGGCATGATGGGGTATTATCATCAATTCATATCCAAGTTCTCCCAGCTCAGTGAACCCCTTGTTCACCTCTTAACCGTGAACACTCCATTTCATTGGGGTGCAGAACAAAAAGCTGCATTTGAGACCTTGAAGGTATTACAAAAAAGGCCTATCCTCCATCACCCTGACTATGGAAAGCCCTTTATGGTATTTATGTATGCCTCCGATTATACCTTTGGAACTATCTTGGCTCAGCTAGATAAGCATAGGGTCAAAAGGGCTTTTCTTTCCCGTAACAACAACATCAGTTACCAAGATTCGATTTGAGCAGATAGATTTTGATAATCATATAGGTGAGATGAGCGAATATAATAAAACCCTTTAAACTGGGAGAAAGTCATATCAGGCAATGGCCAAAACGGTGCACCCAAAGGCTTAAAACGCCCTGGAGGGAGACTGGGAGCCAACGCCGCTAAGAAACCCCAAACCCAAACACCGCCTGGGTTTATGGAATTTACAACAAAACAAAACCAATACATGGAGATACAGTACGTGCAGCCCCTATCAAAGGTGGAAAATGGGCTCCGACTTTTCTTAGGGGTTGATTCCTCAACTCTGTGGAAAAAGGTAGGTGAGTCACAGGCCTCCCTCTTTCCCCACGCAGTATATGTTACCACCCACACCATCCACTGTGGCTGGAACAATATGGGTTTTGAAACTGAAGAGGACGCAGAAGCTGCAGCAAAAGTCTGTGTTGAAATTGCCCTCCCCAAGGGCAAACAAATTGTGCACACCACGCGCACAAGATGGAACAAAGCAAACACTTTGTTCATCTCTTTTGAATAGCTTCCCAACAACCTCCCCCATAAGCTTATTGAAGATGAACTCCGATTTGGCCTCCAAAGCTACAGAGAAATAAAACAACTCATACTACAGCGTTTCCACCTGATGCCAAACCTGTGCACAGGAAAGGCAATCTCTGTAATTGACCCAGTCCCTGACGTGGCCAAGAGTTTAACTGTAATCCTACGCACCACTATTTTTCACCTCCTGGATGGGGGAGTGTCAAAACTTTTTCAAGTCACACCAGATTGCGCACCCCCCCATCTGCAACCACTGAACCGCGCTGGGGCACAAGGAGCATGCGTTCCCCATAAAAGAGGGCATCATGGCCCCAGACTTTTGCAACGACTCCATAGACAAAGATGAAGAGTCCTTTAGAAGAATGGTTGACGCCAACCACGCTTTCCTCTGGGGAGAGGATGCACTACGTCCTCATCAACCCAATATCACCCAAAATATGCAAACAGGTACAGAAGGCCCACAAGTGGGCGGCGGCCAAGGCTGCATCTCTCGTGACCTCCTCCATCGACCCAAGCCAAATCCATATGTACAAAGAGGAAATTGGACAAACCAACCAATCAGAAAATAATTCCCAAGCCGGAGCAACCATGGAGAACGAGATTTGAACCAAACAGTCAGACTGTACAACCCATACAGAAAATTTTTTTAAGCTGACAGAATCATCATGTGATCCCAATCAAATAAAGCTACTGGGACATTATGAATCTACTATGGATGCACCAACAGGGCCCAGAGCGTCTAAATCAAACTTCTGAAACATCAGGAGCTAATCAGAACACCAACTCAAATCAACCAAAATTTGTATGCGGAAAAGCTTAATATAATCCCCAATCATATTAATATCCGCACAAAATTATCACAAGGTAAGGAGTCAGAAGCCTCATAGCGGACTGGCCCAACCACATGGAGCAAGTCCAAGGCAATGAGCGGGGGACTAGGGCTGGAAGTCACGCCCAACCGCTCCTGAGGCGCCGCGGGCACCTCAGTGTCAATAGGGATGCTAAAAATTGCAGGAGCCAGGGCTCAAGCATCCTAAGCCAAAAAACTGGACTTCCTGCGCAAACCCCTGGTAGACATCTTGGTCATCTAAGAGACTCACTGTTTACAGGGGAAATAGGGATCCTGTGCGGCCAGTGTCTCACCATCCCAGTCGATATGAACATCCCACTGTGGGGTGGTCATCCAAAATAACCAAAATATTAAAAATCCTTGAATCCCCATCACACTTAGATGGCTGCATCCTAATTGCAAGGATCACAAACCAAGGGGCCACACTGTCAATAGCCTGTATCTATGCACCATGCACCACATCCAAGCGGAAACAATTCCTCAAATCTATCCTGATGCTCAACCTCCCACTGGACACTATCATGTTGGGCGATTTCAACTGTTGGGATGATCCCACCATGGACTGATGGCCCAACCCCAGGGGATACTCACTGGGACAATCCAAGTTTTACACAATGAAGACATCGCTTGGTCTGTATAACACCCTCCCCCCGGGGCCCCACTCCTCCCCCACATGACCCACCCCAACATATGTAAGAGGTATGCTCAAGAAATGAGCTGCATCGACCACATCTTTGCGCTGAAATCCTGTCACTCGTTCATTACTAACTTCGCCACAAAAAAATTAATTTCTCTGACCATCATCTAGTTTCAGTGCAGTTCACGCCAACCAGGACTCAAACGCGGATGACCCCTGGAGGAAGCTATACCTGGAGAATATAAAACTCCCCAAAATTTCTGAATGGGTCGAGCATGAAGCTTCAAACCCAAAATTCACTACCCCAATCACATTGGATCCCATCGAAACTTGGGAAAAATTTAAATCCAAACTAATAAACAAGAACTGTCATATTGCTTCACACAAATACACCGCGGATATCACCACGATCAGATGTGCTCCGGTGGAATCTGGCCACCTTGAACTAAACACCCCAAAAACTGGATACAGCCTGAACTGGGGGCGTAAATGGGCGGCAATTTCCGCCTGCCACAACGCACTTATCCACAACCACCAACTCAGAATCAAAGTATTGTGGAAAGGTAAGCACATAAAAGAAGGCGAGACCTGCTCAGTGTTCTTCTTCTACCAATACCACTCCCAAGGCAACCTACCTCAGTGCACACAGGTCCGCAAAGCCAACAGAATCATGGTAACTGGCCCAACGGAGGTCAAGGCAGAAATCCACCGCTATTACACCAAACTTTACCACAACACCCCACCCAATACCTAAAAAATAAATTAAATTACACTTCACCAGAATACAGAGGGCGCTTCCAGACTATAGTCTCAAAAAACCTTATAATGCAGGAGGAACTCTGGATTACAGTCCGCGGTGCACCACATAGAAAATGCCCAGGCCCTGATGGGATGCCCTACAAATTTTACAAAACATACTTTAAACAGATCGCCCCCCTCCTCCTATCATCTATGAACCAGTGATTGCTGGAGACACGTCTCCTCCCAGGAGTCCAGGACTCCTATGTCATTACCCTCTTCAAAAAGGGCGACAGACTGGACCTGGCCAACTGGCGCTCGATATCACTCTCTAATACTGACACTAAACTACTCACAAAAATTCTAGCCACCAGACCGGGAGCACTAGCCCTAAAAGCCCTATCACCCAACCAATTTGGATTTACATCAGGGCGCTCCATCTGGTCTAATATACACTCTGTCGCCAATGTAGGCCAATCCAAATTGACAGGTGCCCTGGTATTCCTTGATCAGAAGAAGGCGTACGGCCGTGTTAGCTGGCCATACCTAAAAGAATGCCTACATGCTTTAAAACTCCCACCCAGGTTCATCAACTGGGCAATGCTCCTCACGGAATCTGCTTCAATGGCGGTATGTGGCCCAGGTTTCCTGACTGACAGGATCACCCCGTGAAGAGGGCTCAAGCAAGGGGACCCTTAGCCCACTACTGTACAACTTCAGCTTCAACCCACTTCTTCGCGCTGCCAACTCATGCCTTAGGGCATAACTGCGCCAGGCCAGCCCCCTGTCAAGATGCTAACCTTTGAAGATGACTGTGTAAAAGGTATGGCTGACAACAGAGATGCCCGACAGCTGGAGCGCACCATAGAGGAATACTCCATGGTGAGCAGCGAATCACTGAATAAACGGAAAGCCAAAATTATCCTCCTTGGCAAGTACACCACCAACTGGACCACATCCCCCACCACACACAACCCAAGATGTAAAAACTCGCTCTCCCTACCCTCTGCATTACCCCCCACCACCACCCCTGTCCGCCACCTTGGGATATGTTGGAAACAGGGTGGTATGCAAGTGAGATGATCAAAAATAACCTGCTACAACAGATATTCAACAAAATCGCCTCCCTCAAGGGTAGATCCCCCAGGTTAATGGGGCGAGTGGCAGTTGCCAACTCACTCATCCTCCCGATGCTGTGGTTCCCAGCACATGTGATCCCCTTCTCCCCCACCTTTATAACGTCGATATGTGCGCTCATCCAGGGTTGGCTGTGGCTTGGATCCCGCCCACCAGTCTGGGTTGAGACGCTGTATGGCCCACGCTCCAGTGGGGGCATGGGCCTGATAGATTTTGAGCACCACACCAACCACATCCTGGGCACCTGGATAGGGGAAGTGCTAACCCCAGACCCCCCGCAACAGCACTGGTCCAGGGCAGCGAAGACCAACTTTGCGCAGGCACTCAAAATACCCAACACGCACCATCCTTCCAGCTTACAACATACCTCGTTAACTGCCCAAATGCAATGGGCCCGCATGGAACCCCCCTCACTTTAAGCGCCTCTTCCAAACCATCCACCACATGGGGTGGACCATCGCTACCACTGGTATAGTGCAGGGTAGGGGATGACCCAGACCCCACTTTGCGTTATGAAAGCCAGAAGACCACCCCCACAGAGCTATACTCACATTGACCCCATCCATTGCCAGAGTTGATTACCTAAACACTTTGGATATCCCCTATGACCTATCCACACAAAAGGCAATATGGAGGATGACGCACCATCCACTCCTCCAGCTGAGGGTAAGGGCCAACACCTGGCGCTGCCTAAGAAGAACCTACAGAATGGCGAACCACTCCCACTCACTCCACGCAACCTGCGCAGTATGCAGAGGAGAGGGCTCCCTACACCACCGCCTAGAAACCTGCCCCCCATCCAAAGCCATATGGCAAGAAGTCGAACGCCTGTTTAAGATACAAGCCAGCCAGGATTTCTCTATCTTGAAGAGCCTCCTTGCAATCTGGCTTTCGTCCCCAATCCCATCCACCCTGCGCACCCTATTGATACCCATTGTAATGTGGACGATCCACACTATTGCCTTGGATGGGTTCAAGGGCACGGTTCCTACCATCCATGAGGTTGTCAATAGGTTCCACGTCCATTTACTGGAGCATTTATAAGCCTGGCTCTATGGGCATATGAGACCAAGACAGCAAAGACTCATAAATTCATGGTTTCCGCTCTGGCTCCTTCACATGGACCCCTTCCTCCACACCTGCTCTATAGTAGAGGCAACCCCCCTGGAATAGAGCATCACTCCCCCCCACACCTGGCGGTCCCAGCCAGCAACAGGGGTAACCTGTGTACCCCGGGGTGCCCAATCATATCTAGTCATCGCTTATCTTCCCCCCACCATTTCCATACACATATTGGTAATGCCCATCCCCTGGTCAGCTTGCCTCAGTTAAACAAGTAAAAAATAGATGAGCATGGGGTCAGTCATCCTGTTTCCTATTACAGCAAGTTGCTTTCAAAGGCTGAACGCAATTATAGCGTTACTAAGAAGGAGTGCCCAGCTGTCCTGCTCGCTGTAATACATTACAAGCCATTCTTATATGGGACTTCCTTCAAAGTGATTAGAACCACGCCTCTCTAAAGTGGTTGCAGAATATGAAGGACCTACGGGGCGGTTGGCTCGCTGGGTTTTGAAGCTCCAGCATTACAACATGAAAATTGAGCATTGGGCAGGAACAAGCCATATGAACGTTGTTGGGTTAATGCGGCTGCCTGTCCTTCATCTAGATAATAGTCTCTGAGAGGTTACATGACCTCCTAATGACCCCTGATGCTTGGGAGGATGAGGATTAACCCGTTCAGAAGATGATAGCTTGACACTCCCCCAACACAAGGGTGGACAATGGGAAGTTATATAAGTAAATAGGGTTAAACTGGTTTCCCTATCTCCGGCCCACTGAGCGAGTGCCAGTTATTTTAGAGTCACATTTGATGTTAGGGCATAGTGGAATATGAAAAACATATGAGTGGGTTAAAGAAAGCTAATACTGGGAGAGCATCATGAAGGCCATAACTGAGGTCCTTGGTGCCTGTCTGACCTGCAAAAAACAGTCCAGCCTCAAACCCGTCATCAATACTAACCCATTACGCCCCAACAACCATTTTACATCATAAGTTTAGACGTGGTTGGATCTCTACCCAGACTACTGAGGGAAATTAATAACTTATTTTGAATTAACCATTTTACCAAGTGGGTTCAAGATGTGGCTCTCCCTGATCAAACAGCCAAGGCTACAGCCACGTTCCTCTATCAGAATATTTTTTCTTGACATGGTTGCCCCCAAGTTCTTCTCTGTGATAGTGGGATACCTTTCCTCCAGAGTGGTGAAAACCCTCGCTACCACCATGGGCATTCAAGATCTCTTTTCAGCCCCCTATAGCCCCTCAACCAATAATATTTGTGGAGAGAGCAAATGGGGCCCTGGTTTCTATACTACAAAAATGGCCACTTCAGACCCCCTTCACTGGGATCAGTACTTACCTAGTGTGCTCATGGACTACCGTATCAGTTACCATAGAATCCTTAAGATTTCCCCTTTTCAGGTGTTGTATCGATGGGAACCTGAGATGCCAGCATTTTTGGCCAAAAATATTTTAACTGATAGGACTGACCCTGATCAAGCCATAAAAAGTTGTCTCATCACATCATTTAGTTACAAGCAGAGGCTATAACTAATTTAACCAAAATGGTCACAAAAGAAAGTGAGCTGCTAATGAGCTCCAGCCCCCTCTTACTTCCTTCCAAGTATCTGACTTGCTGATTTATTACCACAATTGTATCACTCCTAGAAGGGAGAAACTCAGGTCTATTTGGGAAGGCCCTTTTGTAGTCACTTACAAGTGAGGAGAGGAGTACTCCATCAAATCTCTTGCTACTGGAGTTACTATCAATCAAGTTCATGGCCAATTCCTACGACCTTATTCTCCCCCAACATTCTTGAGGGGGACGATGTCAGACATTTGCCCTCTTGGCTTCAGGATAAGAATGTTGTTGGTCAAAATCCGCAAAAACGGTGAAATGTTGGACAATTACAAGTTTGTGATTTTGATGCAATTGATTTAAATGAAAATAACAAAAATCTCAGCTAAAAGACTTTGGCCAATTCTTGGTGGAACTCCACAAATTGGGGCAGCACTTTTATAAATACCAATCAGGCTATTATTTTGAAATCAAAGAAATTTTTATCTCCAATCATGAGGCCTATTCCAGGGCACCAATCAAAGGGATCGCCCTACCACATCTAGTATCATTATGGCACCAAAGCGGGGACCACCCCCTTTTATAGGCTTGGTTAAGGTCCCCCAAGGTGCAATAATTTTATCCAATATGGATTGGCTGTTATTTATTAAACCAAAACCCCACGGGTATGTCTTGCCCCAAAACTAATTTCCCATATATTGTTCAGCCCAAGTTAAGCAAGTTTTCTGAGCTTCAATAGGCTAAATTCCCATATTTCCTAATCCAGACTAATCTAAGCTATTCCAAATTTATTGCTGAATTTCCCTCGACCCTCAAGCCAGTTAAATACTGAATGATCCAATATTGAGAGGTTTTGTTCTTTTTATCACATAGCTTACCCTAATTTTTTAACACTAGTGGTGCCCAACCCATAAGAGGGAGCCGTCACACATCTTTATTCGCAAATGGGCCAAACAAAGGGATTAATATAAATTAAATCAGTTCCTAATATAGCCCCTAGTTATAAGCCTAGGAAGCCATATCAGAAGTCGAGGAAGCTTTGGGGAACTTTTGTCTAGCGCCCGCTTTAGTTGGCGGATTATGGCGGACAACATAGGGGTAGGGGCATCAGCGACATGAAACATGAGGAGGTATAGCTGCAGGTTTCTTCGTTTATGAGGCCAGCAGTATCCATCGCCTCAACATATTGAGCAAGTTGATGCTCAGCGAAAGTGATGAGAGCCGGCACACAAGTGAAAGACTTGATGCACTGGTGGGTTTGGGGATAGTTGGGGTCAATAAAGAGAGGTTTTTACTGTGTCAATGCAAGCGTGGCTTGCACTAAAAGCGAGCTCCTCAATCTTATATTTTGCATCTTCCTCAAATTTCATTGGGGAATAGGGGATAGGAATAACCTCAACCAGGAATCCCATCGCCCCATAGAGTTTCTGGAGTAGTAGGGTGTTGGCAGGAGCAGCAGCGGCTTTAACTGCCTATTTACTTATATTTTTATAAAATGGAAACCGTTTTAGGGCGAAAATGGTGGGGGCACAAATTGGGATGATCAACGAATAATTCCTCCAAAGCAAAATCAGGCTTAACATTATAATCCTGATCTGAATCATCAATCCATTCAAGCACTTTTATTGGATTTAAATTGACTAGTGCCAGCCCAGCCACCATAGTTGTCAGGTTGGCAGCACCTGATTGGTTGTGATCTGTTGACCATGGCAGCTCAGCTGAAACTGTTTCAGCTATCAGCTCAGGGCGCCATAAATCAACCAAATTATTAAAATTATTAGAATCTTGATTGGCTGCAGCTTTGGAAGCCATGCCGGAATTTGCCGAGGTTGGGGTGGGAGGATCATGCCCCATTCAAAAAATTGGGGCAAGGCAGCTGCTGGGACAGTGCCGGAGGGGGGAGCGGCAGAAGCAGCAGAAGCAGAAGCCATAGGACGCTTGTGCTTTGAGTGATTGAGCTCAAAACACAAGGGGCAGATGGCGCAGCCATTTATTATGTGTACCCAAAAAAGGATGATCAGGGGTGGACCTGATCACAGTGCGGGGGGGATCACGAGGTGGGTGTCATGATAAAATAGGCAAATCATTGTGAGGGCGCGAGGGCCTGCCAGACGATCTGCCCCATGGGGCACCACAAACTGCAATATGGGGTCTGCGCCATAAACGGCCAAACCCTCCATGAGCTCATGGCAGAGGCGTTTGGGGGAAAGGAAGGAGGGCAACCCAGCGAACTGGACCACCAAAGTGGTCTCATCCTGGAGCCAGGTGCAAACGGTGGTCAAAGGAATTTTTATAAATTAATTGCAGCTTGGCTGCTGCCACTGCATCAGCTTCAGAGCTGAAGCCAAGGTCAAAGTGCCCCTTAAAGGGGCGGAAGTCAATATAGTTGGCGGGTTTGAAAACTGCTGTGGCCATCTTGATGATAGCTGCACTTGCATATGGGAAGAGATTCCCATATTCGACCTGGAGGCTAAAAATGCAAATTGCTCCATGGGAGCACCAAAGGGCTCTGTAGCACCGCCTGAGAGCTTATGAGGTGGTGGGCCAAGTCCCAAGGGGGAACATAATGCCTGGTATTGTTGGGAGGGCTAGCAGAGCCAGCCTGGGCGCACTTCAGCACCGGCCAAAAGACACCAGATGGCAGAGCACCACCACCCCAGGCCAGGGCATCAGGCGTTGATTGCATCAACATTGGTAAGCTTTGGCTCAATCGAGCAGTCATGTGTTAATTTTTTTAAAAAATCTGAATTTGGCTTCAATTTAGGTATCAAAGCAAAAGAATTATTTTGCCTACCCTAATAAAACCATAAAACTTAGCTTTTAGTATTGCTTATAAAGTTTAATTATTTTATCTAGTGGTGTAATCCTCCTGTAAGTCACTTCTGCAGTAGAAATATAAATTCTCATTCATATTGTTGAAATCTGGGGCAAATATGCACCAAGCGATCATACACCTTTCTCTAATTCCAACAACAGGTAATGCTCAATACCTGCACTTGTGCATTTAAGGCACCTTTGCGTAAGTTTGCATGTAAGCAGTCAGGTCCCCATGAGGTTTTTAAAGATCTGGGTAATGGCTCATTCCATTTGTCACTCTCTTCCCACTGGAAACAACATCCAGTGTCTCACGCACCCTGCTATCCCCTTTTCTGTTACTCCACTCATTGCCCCTGAACCAGTCGTTTTGGAGGAGCCAGTCAAGTCAGAGGTGGAATTGATCTTGGCATTGCATTAGTCCCACCGCTCAATTCATTACCTTGTGGATTTAAAGGGTTTCCCTTTTTATGAAAATAGCATGGTCAGTGTTCATGATTGCACCAACTGTTGTGAGTTGGTGGAAGCATTCCATGTGGCGCACCCCAAAGCCTCTCACCCTTCCCCTAAAATTGCAGCAATCATGGCCATCAAACTTCCCAAAGCCTACAAGAATGTTGTTGTAAAAATTTACTTGTTGGGTTATTATCATCAACAACCCTGGGACTATTTTTATTACATAGGTTCGGTTTTATTGTGCACTTCATCTGAATTATATAGTATAATAGATTATTGATCAATAATAGTATGATGACTATTATCCATAGTTGAATATG